>CATIWR010297678.1:0-19191 GCA_949677035.1 Omphalea diandra
GCAGAATCAAGTAAAACTGTTTCATATGAATTTATATGAGATATAAGGCTACAACTTTCATGTTTTACACTTTCCCCAATTATTCTTCTAGGGTTATGAAATCATGGGTGAAAAATTCTGTTCTAACAGCAAAATCAACAAAATCAACTCTTGTTCTCTTGGTTTATAACTTCCATCCAAAAGCTCTACCACCATTACTCCATAATTCTCACTAACCATGCATGATTAACATGTCATGAGAGGTTAATTCCAGTTGAGAAAAAGATAAATTACTTACCTACTGTCCCAGAATTAGAAAACCTTAGGCAGCTCACTCTTCTCTCTCTCTTCTTCTTCTTCTTATTTCCTTTGCTCTCTTCTTCCTTTGCTCTCTCTTTGTTTCTTGTATAACCCACGTTTGTTTCCCTCAAAATCTGACCCTAATGGTCTGTATTCTTATCTTAAATAAGTCAAAAGATTGGGGCTAGTTTCCTATTGGTTGAAAGTTAAAAGATTTGCCTTTAGTCCCTCTTATTCACTCATTAAGCACTTCCATCCATCTCCTAATTCCTAGATGCTCCTTATACTTTTAGTTAAGCTCTAAAACACCATTATTTATGATGTCATAATAAGCACACAACATGAAATAATTTGTCATATAACTATGCAAACACTGCATATATGTTCAAGCATCCCAAATGCAACGGTGTAATTGTCATTGTCGTGTTTTTATAATTCACATGTCTAAATAATTATTTATCATGTGCATATATTCATGTGAGATTTCATATCATTTGTGCAATGAATATATTCATGTGATAATGCCAATGAATAGGGATAGGGATGTTCTATATATATACATGATTCATCTAATTTCATAGGGTTTTACAAAGTTTAATACTTTTTCTATCTCAAGAACTTTATAGAGGGATCTAAGGGTTCCTTAATAAAAGTATGATTAATATATATTAGGAGAGAATATTAAGTGATTCTTTGTAAAAATCTCAACTTAGGAAAATAATAAATTATCTTGGTTGAACTTAATAAATTGAAATCCATTGAAGTTATTAAGTGGACTAATAAACTTAGCTTTTTAATTTTATTGTTGTACATTGCTTTCATTTTATTTTCTTTCAAACTTTAAATTTTCATAGTTTAATTATCTTTAATTTTTATAATTTAATTGTTTGCTCCTTTAATTCAATTTTTTAAATAGTCAAAGGTTGATTATAGTTTTGGTAATTATTTTGTTAAATCCTCGTGGGAACAATTTCTTTTTACTATGTGATAACTAGTGCACTTGCTAAGTTTATTCAAATTTTAGCTATCAATTGTTATAATTGATGGCTCCCACAAGCTCAGAGATGGTTTTCGTAACCCCCCATTCAATATACCCAAAGGCACAAGGCTTATGAGTGATGAACCTTCCTCGCCATCTCCTAAGCCTAAATGGCACTTAAGTCTCAAGTTTGGAGTACCCATCAGTTTGTCTAAGGGCAAACCTAGTGCATGTGGTGAAGTGTAAAAGCTAGATGAATGCAATGGATTAATCAACAACAAAGTTAAAATGGTAAACTAAACTAAAGATTGAATGTGAAGTTAATTTTTAGTCCCCATTGGAGTCATCAGTGTAAGCGCCCTTGGATTTTTGCTCGAACAAGTGGAATCTTACTTGCGACTCTATCCTTTTATCGAGCAATAGGGAGTCGAGAGGATGGGGGTTTTACATTGCTAAGAACCCTAAAATGTGGCATGTGATTGGTTCAATAGGGGATCCTTGGGCCTCAAATAACTTTGAAGCCTTTTTAATCCAAATGGTGGTCAATAAGGGACCAAAGCAGAATGATACATTAGTATCATCCCTAAAAGATGTGGAGTCGCCGTACAACATTGGTTGGGATAAGAATTCAAGCAAGGCAAAATCTAAACCTGACTTTGTCATTTAGAAGGCCCCATTCATCTTCACCCCATCAGAGATTAGGTTCAAAAAATAGGTACAACTTGAGGAAGATGTTCGGCACCCCTAAACTTCCTAAATATTGAGATTCAACCTTCAGATATCTTTGGTTCACTCTTACCATTTTAACCATATTGTTAATTAGTCTAATTAATAGCCTTAACCATGTTCCTAGCACAATCCAATTGGCTAAACCAAAGCATTATCATAATCAATGTCAATAGGAGATGGGGCTTGCATCATGGTAAAGGGGGGTGTCATGCATATTCATCAACCACATTATGCATAAGCATTCCAAATAATGACCATTAAGGTCATCATTGATGACCTAACTCAAGTAAGTACCTACATCTAGGAAAAATACACAAGTTAGTAGTCTTCATGATGACAACAATATCAAAATGGAGAAAATAAGACTCATGCAAAAATCTTACCTTGTCTCTAAGTCAAGAAACCATAATCATAAATATTTCAACATAACATGAATCACATTTGAACAATAATAACAGTGAATAAGGCAAAACTCATGAAACATAGAAATCATAAACATGGCATAGAATGCAAGTGTAATTTGGAGGATATTGAAGGCCTAAAACAAGAATCATGGAACAGGGGATCCATATTTAACCCTCTTCCATATTATGCTCTAAAATAGCCAAAGCAATTTTAGACACACCAATAGCCATAAAAGAGCTAAGATGTCCACCAACTTAAAAATGAAAACTCCTAAGGCCACCATGCAAAAGACTTTATGTATGAGACATAACATGTTAGGGGTCATTTAAGGTTGAACCTTTCCCCTAAAAGGAACCACATGATCACCTAAGTAAGAAGAGAAAGGAAAAAATATAAATTAAATTATTATCCCTATAGCGATTATTAGCTGATAAGGTCATAGGGACTCAAGTTTCCTCACCTAATCATGGCTAAAATCAAAAAAAAAAAGAAAAGGAATGCTCAAGGTGGGATAAGAAGATGAAAAAAATGCAATGAAAGCATCAATGTTTTAGTTAATAAGTTGAAACCTTGATCCTAGACCTTAGTTTTGGTGGAATAGAGGTCATAGTCTAAGAGGATAACCTCATATTCTGCCATTTGGGCTCCCAAGTAGTCCAAAATAACCAAAAAGAAAAAAGGAATCTTGGTAGAAAGAACGAACATTTTCACAATATTTTCTTAGGAAAATATGGCTGTACAAACCAACTAAAGGTCTATATAGCCCACTTAAAGTTTATGCTGACCATAAAGAGGTCTACATAGCCTTCCGTATCCTAGTTTTTGAAAGCTAAAGAAGAAAAAGAAATAAGAAAAAGAGAGAAAAAAAATGGTTTAAGATGCTTTTTGGTGTCTACCTTGCCCTTAGAGGCACTTAATTATGTTTTGAACCTCTAAAATCTAATAGGAATGCAATGCAAAAGCCTTATTCTACCTTGGGTTTGAGTATGGATCAATTAGGGTTTATGTCTTTTGTGTTTAAGGATGTTTATGGAGAGATTTTGGCAAACTTTAGTTAGGGTTGTCAAAGCCTTCTTTTCCTCTCTAAATGGTATGGCATTTATAGAGGAAGAATGGTGCACTAGAGTTTGGAATTGTTTTGGTTGCATGATATTCACGTCCTATAACAAACAAAACCGTGAAAGTTTTAGAATTTAGGGTTTTCAAGTGGTTTGTATCACTAAGTGGTTAGCTACATAGCCCACTTAGTTAGCTACACAGCCATAATATACTTTACATGGGATAAGGTTCTAGAATCTTCTAGTGGCTAGGGTTTAAAGCTTAGTTGTGCAGCCCACTAAACCAGGACTGGCCGTTTTAGGCTTGTGTGCTCGGGCTTGACTTTAAGACTCAATCTAAGGCTTCCTAAGGCTTTAGCTTTTTCTTCCTTTTGCAATTCCCCTTACATTCTTAGGAATAATTATAGTGGTCTTCATCATCAGGTCTTGTATCTCAAGGCCCAGAATTTGGTGCTCAAACCTTGCTCAATTCTAAGCATTAAATTAAAAAGGGAATTAGAAACCTCAATGAAGTAAGGTGATTAAATAATACAAAATAAGCTTGTGGAAAGGTTTAAAGCAAAATTGGATTAAATGATAATGGGCCATGTTCCAGGAGAGGTTTAAAAACAACTAGCATAAACATTATCTAAAAAGAATAATGCATCATCAAGCTGTATTGATAAGGGTAAAGATGTAGTAGATGCTCCTCCTCCATAACCAATTATCCTAAATACTTGTATAGCATGAAGGATTATCATAAATAAAAGGCTTTTAAGGAATTGAATGTCACCATTATGATATTAGAAAAGACTAGGGAAAGCATCATTGATGATGCCAAGATAGAAAACTTCAACAAGAAATTATAGAAGATTCAAAAAATGGTACATTTTAGGGGGCTTGAATGAAGGATGGACATCAAAGACCTATTGGTCTGAAAATAAGAAAAGATTCTTGCTAATTTCCATATGCCAAAGCTTTTGAAGTTTATAAGAAGTATGACACCAAGAATCATATTAGACCTTATGTATTCTTTGTGTTTGCATATGGGGCATCTGTAGAAACCATACTAAAGTTATTTAAGTTGTCTTTACTTCACTGAATCTAAAGAACTATAGATAACATAAAGTAATTAACACAAGCTTTTTAGGAACATTATACATATAAGTCAATGTTGGAGTTCACCCGATAAGAAATAACGGCACTAAGATAGAATAGTGGAGAGAGCATAGAGACTATTTGAAGAGGTGGAGGAAGATTCCCTCTAGTTAAGAATAAGGCCTATAGAGCAAAAATAGGTAAAGATGATAACCAAGGGAATTTCCCTATAATAAATATATGCATTCGAGGAATGCTAGTAAGAATTTTCAAAAATTTTAAGGAAGTAAAAGTATAGGTAAAAGAGTGAGAGATAGACATCAATAAATAGAACTTAAGATGGAGGAATTACATATTATAATTAGATTGACATAAGACTGCTAATGTAAATGCAGTACACCAGTTAAGGTAGTTCATGAATATGGGAATGTCATTTTCTAAGGCCTTTCATAGACTTCAAAAGAATGAAATCCTATATTTTTTAGCTCCAAAGCCTTCACCAAACAATATGCGTAAAGGTTATAATGTTAATACTTTATGAACCTTTCATCAAGTTGTCGACCATCATACAAAGGAAGGTTATAGGCTTTAGCATGAGATGCAAGACTTGATTTACTGTAAAAAGATTATTCGTCTAACTCTAAGGCAATTAAGCCTCCACAGGAACCCCCTTCCTAATTACTAAAATGTGTCTTTACCCATTCATAAGACTTTGATGATTAATTTAGGAGTTAGCAAAGAAGTTATGATAAGAACCCTTGAGGACATCCTACCAATAGCAAGTAAGGAGTCAGTCATGGTGATAAACCCATAAGAGAGTTCTAATGATGATGAAGAATATAGAGTTTTGAGGATGTGCATATAGGAAAATAGTAATGATAAGGAGAAAAGGCATTATGGGAATCATGTTATAAGGAGTAAGAGATTTAATAGAGAGAAAGAAATAGGCAAAAAGCATCGAGTAAAAAAGGAGAATCAGTAGCCACCTACTAAGGAAAAAGATTGTTGGACTTTGATGGTTAATCCTAAGTCTAGAATCTCTTTTAATCTTGACAAAGTAGATTGATAATCACTAATATTTCAAATAAGTGTTGATTTTGCAGAAATAAATAAATCTTTCAAGGAGAAATGAAAGGAGTTGATAAACTTCAAAGTGACATGTAAATCACGATCGCAATCTAGGTTTCACGACCGCGACTCATGTTAAGGCATGCTGAAATTCAAGCAAGTGAAATCACGAAGCCATTCTCGGCTGCGACCTATGGAATAGAAGAAGCCAAAATGTGATAGACGAATTCGCGGTGAAAGTCATGCCCTAGTCGCGACCGCAAATTTCAAAGTAACTCAAGAGGGAAACAAGTCCACAACAGCTTGATAAGTTTCCCAGAAGACTGTTAGAAGTCAAATTTCACGGAAGCATCTTATTGGTAGCGACCGCGAATCCTGAGGAAGAAAGATGACCACTTTGACAGACGGATTTGCATCCTCTATTGCGGCTTGTGCAAGAAAACTCGCGACCGCGACTTCTAAAAGTAGGTAAAAGACAACGGCTATATTTCCCTAGTGAACTAATGAGAAGTTGCCACGTGGACTAGCCGTTAGACACAAACGGGATTTCCCTTGAAAAATTTAGATTTAACGACCGCGAAATACAGTAGCGACCGCAATTTCATCCTGATAAGCATTTAATGTAGAATCTGTCAAACATGTCTCAAAGATTTTATGAGCTATGATCTGCAATGTCTCTTTGGTAAAGTTAAGGTATAAATACTCCATCAAACAACCATAAATAAGGTTGCTAAGAAATTTATTACAAGTAATTAAAGCTCTCAATCTTTGCTACTCATTTTCTTCAATTTTCTTAATGAAATTGTAAGTGTTAGGTGTGAGCATTAAACACCAAGTTGTAAGGTTTTAGTGTTAGCCTGTAAAAACACTTCAAGAAAGGTTTAAGTGTGAGCCTAGTGAAACACTTGAGTGAGGTTATGTGTTAGCCTAAAAACACATTGTTGTAAGGTTATGTGTGAGCCATCAAAACACAAGTTGTAAAAGTTGGGTGTGAGCTTGAAAACACCTTGAGATAGTGAAATACCTAATTGGTAAATTGAGGAGTGGACGTAGGGTCAATTATACCCGAACCACTATAAATCATTATCTTCATTCTACTCATTCTTCATTCTACTCATTCTTCTTCCCCTCATCTTTGTCTTTTAAAATTTTATACACGAATTCAACCCCTTTTCTCGGTGCCAAGGGACAATAGAATTACTTTTTAACCTATCTAGGTTTACAGGTTCAGAGAATTCATTCTCATCAATGTTTAATAGTTTTATAGCACCACCTGAGCATATCTATTTGACCACATAGGGACCTTCCCAGTTCATCTTGAATTTTCATCAAGGATCGTGAGCTTGTGATCAAATTTCTTTTAATACCAAATCACCAACCCTTATCATACTTGCCTTAACTTCTTTGTTAAAAGTGTGTGTCATTCTGGCCTAGTATAATTAGATGTGATAGAGATCCTTCAACCTCTTTTCGTCTACTAGATCTAACTATTCAAATTTGCTTCTCACTCGCTAATGCTCAAGAATTTTTCTCTCATTCAATACTCATAAGGACTTCATCTTTTCTTCAATTGGAAACACTGCCTCTATCACATACACCAAGGAGTGCAGTGTCATTCATATCAGTGTCCTTACTATGATTTGGTACCCCATAATGTAAAAGGCAACTTCTTAGAGCAATCTTTTTATGTCTCCACCATCTTGATGAGAATGTTCTGAACATTCTTATTTGCTGCCTCAACTACTCCATTAGCCTATGTCCTATAAGGTGATGACTTGTTGTGGACTACTCCATACTTCTCTAGAACCACCCATACCTTTGCTTGGAAATGCACTCAATATTTGCCATGATGTGGTGCGACACATCATAATGGTAGATAGATTCTTTTCTATAAACTGAGCGATTTCTTTTGCCCATAATTTATTAAAGGACTCTAATTTTACCAATTTTAAGAAATAGTACACCACTACCACGAAGTATTTATGTCTCCTTACATAAGCTGGCCTAATTTTTCCAATCATGTTAATGCCTTAAGTTATGAACGACTAGGGTGAAGTTAGATCTTGTAGTTTCATCGATAGCAGATGATTGAGGCTGCCATGAATTTGATACTTATGACAATTATGGGCCATTTGAAAGCAATCATGCTTCATGGTGGTCTAATAATAACCCTTCTTTAAGATCTTCCCTATTAAAGCCTTCTCAATCTTGTGAGGACTACACATTCCCATATGCACCTCTTCCATTTTACTATTTACTTTTTCTACTATTAGACATCTTAAGTGAACCCTATATGGCATCCACTCATAAATCATATCGTTGTGGACTACAAATTGTGTTGCTAGTCTTCGAATCATGTCCCTATCCGTCTTTTTGGCCCGTTCAGGGTATTCTCCCTCCTTTAAGTACCTTTATACATCATAATACCATAGACAATTTTTTATTGCCACCTGCATCACCTTTTTATCAACATGGCATGGCATCTCAAATTTGAATGTGAGCAATTATTTTATTGGCATTTTTTTGGTCCATATCAAACAAAAACTAGAAAAAATAAGGCATCAACCATCGCATTCTCCTCTTTTGGCAAAGAGGAAAATATCGTCCTCTAAAAGTATTGGATCAATCTCTTTAAATGCTCTAAATATGAGCATAAACATCTTCTTTTAGCTCTTATTCATCAGTTATATGAGAGATGACCAATAATGAGTCCTCAAACACTTTAACTATTAGTACCATCATTTTCCATCAAAGACTCTAACCCAAATGTACAGGCTTGATATTCAATCATATTATTGATCTCTTTAAAGGCAAGCTTTTTAGCCATAGGGAAAAAGCACTCTTTCTAATGATAACAAGTTTACACTCACCCCTACTCCTTTCTTATTAATTGCTTTGTCAAAATACATCCTTTATTCTTAAGGGTCAATGGCTCCTAGCCCTTCCTTTGGGAATTAGGGGAGCTCTGATTCTAGTTGTACTAATGGTTATTAGGCTAAATACTCTACAATTGCTTATTCCTTCATCACCTTCTTAGTAAAATACTTAAGGTCAAATTTTGTCAATAATATCAACCATTTTGCTAATTTTCTAGTCAGGGAAGAGGCATCATCCAAGTAACTGACTAGATCAAGCTTCGAAACCACCTCAATAAGGTATTATAGGAAATAGTGTCTCAACTCCTGTATGGCCCAAACTAATGATAAAAACTTCTTTTTTATTTGATTATATCTCTCTTCATAAAAGAGCAACTTCTTATTGAAATAGTACATGGCATGCTTATTCCCTATTTTATCTTCTTGTGCTAACATCGACCCTATAGAACTCTTTTTTACTATCAGATACAAGATCAATAGCCTTCCCAGCTTAGGGGTCTCAGTATTTGTGGGTTGGTTAGATACTCCTTTATTTTCTTACAAATTTTTTGGACACTTCTCGTTCCACTTCACTGATTGGTCCTTCCTTAACAACTTAAAGATTAACTCACAGATAACAATGAGTCTAGCTATGAATTTGTTGATGTACTTAAGGCGATCTAGGAAACCTTAAACTCATTTCTCTATCCTAGGTGTCTACATGTCCTGAATGGCCTTTATCTTTTTTGGATCCACTTTGATGTCTTTCTCACTTACTACATGCCCTAACAATATGAGATGTAACCCTAAACATGCACTTCTTAGAATTTAATCTCAGGTTATACTGGTCAACTCTTTGTAGGAACTTTTCCAAGGCTTTTAAGTGTCTTTCCCTTGTCTCAGACTTCACCATCATATCATCCATCTACATTTTTACTTCTTTATAGATTAAATCATAAAATAAAGTTGTTACCATTCTCTGGTATGTTGCTCCTACATTCTTCAAACCAAAAGGCATCACCTTGTAATAATACATTCCCTACTCTATGATGAAAGCTATTTTCACCTTATTTGTGATTACCATGAAGATCTAATTATAGCCTAAGAATCCATCTATGAAAGAGTAAATGACACATGTCGTAACATTATCTACTAACACATCAATAATCTTAAAGAGTACTTACTATATTGTTATGAATGAACACTTGCATATGGAACTAAATGGATGTTGTGATCGACTTGTCAAATACTTGCAAATAACTTGGCAAAAGGAGCAATATGTCCTATTATCACACTTATTGTTAATCAAATTAATAACATGTTACATGCTGACTAGCAAAATCAAATGTCACTTGAATCATATGCATTCCCGAGAATTATGTCTGCCTTACAAGTTCATGACAAAACGAACAAATCTATTACATTGGCACTTGCATAATCAATTATTGTACTTGTAATGTATCCTAATAATATTTGATTATTGATTGCACCATTAGAATCTGATTATTATTTTTATTCATTGAGTTGCAACTCATTAAATTACAATTATTTTTTTCAAACAGTAATATATAAATTTTAGGCATTTAGGAGCATAAAGTTTTACATATACACATATGAAGTACAAGTTATCAGCTGAATTTCAACTCTCTCTCTCTCACTCTCTCTCTCTCTTTATGCCATGTAAATATACCTAGATAGGAATCAGTTTGTAATCACCAACAGTAAATGGGTTATACTTCACATATACATACACTGCATAAGGAAATTAACATGCCTTTTTGGTTGTGTATGAATGATACGTTAAACTTTATTCATAAGAATATCTGGACATGAATGTCATCCTTAATAAATGGAAATGGCTATTACCATTTTTGGTATCAAAGTAGGGATACATTCCATAGGGACATACATATGACCATGACATGTCTTTTGCATTATCATACAATATAGCCTTTTATGTCTATAGGGCATTAGCAAAAGGTGGTAATGGTAGTAAAGGTCAAGGCCAAGCTATGAAACAATGACCATTATACGTACATTGTAGGAGGCAACATATGGGTGACTGTAGGAAACTAACTTATAGATCCTACTTCAGTGGGTCTTTTGATCATATGCTTGGAGTTTTTCCTGAAACATCTAGATTGTTAGAGGAATGCATATGTAAAGCTACATTAGAATCCACAGTTGAAGTTCTAAAGTAAGTGGAGCTAGAGTATATTTTGGTAGGGGCAGAGGAAGAAGTAGAGCAACTATAGTTGGGCAAGGTATGATTAGATCAGAAGGTCAAAGTTCTAAACCTTAGACACGGGCTAGAGTATTTACCTTAAGTAGGTAAGAAGCCATCGTTAGTCTAGAAGCTATAACTAGTAAAATTTTTCTCCATGATTTAGAAGTTGATGTATTAATTGATCTAAGTTTCACACATTCATTCATTTCATTAAACATGGCATCCCAATTGTGTAGTAAGCATCATCTTTTAGGTTTTAACCTATGTGCAATTACTCCTTTGAGAGATGTGATGATTGTGGATAAGTTATGTTGTGAATGTGTGATTGCCATTAATGACACTAAGTTGAATGTTGAACTAGTATTGTTGCCACTCCATGAATTTGATGTGATACTAAGTATGGACTGGTTAACCAAACATCATGTAATAGTTAATTGTTTTTCTAAGGAATTTATTTTGGAATCTCTAGATCAAACAAGGGTTGTGGTTCAAGGCAAATGATAATTGTACCTGCATATCTAGTTTTTACTATTAAGGCTTTTTGCATGATTAAAGGTGGTTGTGAGCCTCATCTGGAATATGTGGCAGACATAAGGTTCATAAATGAATTACTTGAAATGTTCCAGTGGTAAATGAGTTTTGGGATGTATTTCTAATTGACTTACTTGATTTGCCACCTAACAGGGAGATAAAATTTAAAATTGAGCTAGTTCCAAGACCAACACCAATATCCATTCCACCTTATAGGATGGATCCAGCTGAGTTGAGAGAATTGAAGACTTAATTTCAAGAACTACTTGAAAAGGGTTTAATTAGACCTAGTGTGTCACCTTGGGGTGTTATAGTATTATTTTTTAAAAAGAAAGATTAGACATTGAGGCTTTGTATTGATTATAGGCTATTGAATTTGGTTACTATGAAAAACAAATATCCTTTGCCAAGAATAAATGATATGTTTGACTAGTTGCAAGAAGCACGGGTGTTTTCTAAAATTGACTTGGAATAGGCTATTATCAACTCAAAATTTCAAAACTAGATGTAACAAAAATTGCTTTTTAAAATAAATATGGGCATTATGAATTTTTAGTGATGCCATTAGGTTTGACTAATACACTAGCTACTTTTATGGCTCTTTATGAATAAGGTGTTTCAACCTTACTTAGACAGATTTATGATTATATTCATTGATGACGTAATAGTGTATTTAAGAAGCAAAAAGAAGCATGAACAACATTTGCTAATTGAATTACAAATTTTGAGAGAAAAATAGTTATTTGCTAAATTAAGCAAGTGAGAGTTCTGGATTGATCATGTGGTATTTTTAGGACATGTAGTTTTTGAAAAGGGCATGGGCATGGATCCAAACAAAATTAAAGTAGTAGTAAAATGGGAAACTCCAAAGAGTATTGTAGAAATCCAAAGTTTCTTAGGAATGGTAGGGTATTATCATTAATTTGTTGAAGGTTGTTCATGTATAGTTGTTCCATTGACTAAGTTACTTTAAAAAAATAAAGCATTTAAGTGGTCTGAAGCATGTTAGGAGAGTTTTCATGAATTCAGAATTAGATTTACATATGTTCTAATATTAGTTATTCCTATAAGTAATGGAAGATTTGTAGTTTACAGTGGTGCCTCTCATCAAGGTTTAGGATGTGTTTTAATGCAACATTATAAAGAAATTGCATATGCATCTAGACAACCGAAGCCTTATGATTTGTCTTACCTAGTACATGACATAGAACGTGTTCTCGTTGTGTTTGTTTTGATAATATGGAGGTATTACTTGTATGGAGAAGCTTTTCAAATATTTATAAATGATAAAAGCTTGAAGTATTTGTTAAGCCAAAAAGAATTAAACATGAGATAAAGGCAGTGGTTAGAATTCCTAAAACATTATGATTGCACCATTGTGTATCACCTAGGGAAGGAAAATGTGGTAGTAGAGGCTTCGAGTAGGAAATTAAGAAGAAGTGCAGCTCATTTATAGGTATTTCTTCTATTTTATTTGGTTCAATTACGAGCCATGAATGTAGAACTAAACATGCAAAAGAATGGGGTGTTGATTGATACTTTTTTTGTGAGACCAATATTGCATGAATGAATTAAAGAAGCATAGGGCAAGGATCCAAAGTTGTAGAGAATGATAGAAAATGTGAAACAGGGGAGACATACTAATTTTGATATTTGAAATGATGCCTTAACGTTGGGATCTTATATTTATGTGCTTAGTGTTGACAACTTGTGAAGAGAAACCCTAAACGAAGCACATAATGCTTCATACGTCATGCATCCATGAATGACAAAAATGTATAATACCTATGATCTCATTTTTTATGTCCTAAAATGAAGAAAGATGTGGCAGCTTATGTTTTAAAATGTTTGACTTGTTAGCAAATCAAAATAGAACATCAAGCACCAGTTGAAAAATTGAAACACTTGACGTTTCTGATATGGAAATAGGAAAGAATAACCATAGACTTTGAATATGGGTTATCGAGAACTCTAAAGAAGAATGATGTTATATGGTGATCATTGATCGATTAACTAAGTCAGCTCACTTTTTGCCTATTCGATGGGGATAGTTCACTTAAGCACTTAGCCAATAAATATGTGGATGAAATTGTCAAATTACATGGTATTCTAGCATCCATTGTGTAGAAAGTAGGTTCACAATTTACATCTTCATTTTGGCTTAATTGACAATAGGCCTTGGGTACCAAGTTGAGTTTCAGTATTGTTATTCATCATCAAATAGATGGACAACAAAAAAAGAATAGTTCAAACACTCGAAGACATGTTTAAGCTTATGTGATAGAGTTCAAAGGTGCATGTGATGAATATTGCCTTGATTGAATTTGCTTATAATTATTATTATCATAGTAGTGTACAAATGGTACCATATAAAGCATTATATGGAAAAAAAATGTCAAAGTCCTATCTATTAGGATGAAGAAGGGATGAGTGCTTTAGAAGGGCCAAAACTAGTGCAAGACACTATAGGTAAGGTGAAAGTAATGAAGAACAAGCTCAAAAGTAGGATAAGATAAGTAAAAGAGCTATGCAAACGAATAAAGAAGAGAAATGGAATATATGGTAGGAGATAAAGTGTTCCTTCAAGTCTCACCATGGAAAGGAATAATTTGATTTTACAAAAAAGGAAAATTGACTCCTTGATACATGGAATCGTATGAGATCTTAGAAAGAATCAGTCCATTGGCTTATGGGCTAGCACTACCACTAGAGATGGCTTAGATTCATGATGTATTTCATGTGAGTATGATAATAAAAAAAAACTATTGATCCAATCATACACATATACTTTGGGATCCATAAATAACAACTGCAGATGATGTAAGTCATGTTGAAGAACTAGTGAAAATCATTAGTTTTAAGACAAAATAATTATGAAATCGAGAAATCCCTATGGCTAAGGTGTTATGGAGAAACCACTCATAAGAAGAGGCTATATTAGAAATCGAAGATAATATGAAATGATATTATCCACATTTGTTTACATGTATTCAATTTCATGGATGAAATTCTTTATAAGAGGTGAAGAAAATGTAACATCCATATCCTTATTCATTAGTATTCTCACATGAACACACCCCTTGCATAAATGATCTACAATCCCATATGAGCATATGCATTGCATAAGTGATCACTTCGATATGTGCATTTGATAAGCATAACGATAACACTTGCACCATTGCATTTGAGATTATAGAATAATAGGGGGACAATGTTTACACCCTACCTCATTTTTTATGGACCTTTAGGTCTCATAACATGTATCATTCATAATGATAAGCCTTTGGGTCTCGATGTATATTATCACTTAGGTTTGGGCTCTGCCCAAGAAGAGCATTATCTTATGAACTTGGGCTCAAACCATAGTGATAATAGGATAAGATATGTGGATATCTACAAATTTATTAGTATTGTATTTATATTAGACTTGTTTTTCTAATTAGACTCTTATATAATACTTGTATATAAATAATTGTACTATATGGTTAAGGTTTTTGAATCCTATATAGAAATATATATTACTTTCTCCAAATTTTTTTTTGTTTCTTTTCTTCTTTCTATGTTTTTGGTTGACAGTAACTTTTACCTAAATATCAATCGAGTTGACGGTTTGTGCCTATATATTTACCTTTTGATTGAAGATTTTAATTCCTATATATCATATACCAATTGACTCTGATCAATTATTAAATTTTTGTTCTTGAAAATTGATACCGGTAGTACCTTGTAACAAGGTCTAGATAATTAATCCTGCTCTTGAAAATTTGAGGGTAAACACCCCTACAAATACAATTTCCTAGAATTGCCACTACCCTATATATTTATTTGCTAGCATCCCATACAAGGACAAGTTGCTTATTAGCGCCGGTAGATTGGAATGGAAAGCATTCATGCTACATTTATAAAGAAGCAACTGTTTCAATCTACAGTAAAGAGAGGACCCTAAAGCACATTGGTCAGCTAATAGTTCTTATTTTAATGCTCAACTTGAGGTGACAGTTTATTATTCAACTTGAAAATATGACCCTCATATGAAAAAATAACGATCTAAACTCGACTCTGACTCAGGGTAAATCTGAAATGACCCCAAATTTTTTAGGTTGGGTAAGGGTCAACCTGACATGGCGGGTCAAAACTGACTCGAATGGATCAATCCGTGACCCGACTCAATTGAATTGATGACAATATTAAAAAAAAATATTAGTAAAGATATAAAAGGTAGAATAATTAAAATAAAAAAGAAAGAAATTTATTTCAAAAAAATATTTAGACTATTTAATTAAATTTGAATTTAAATACTAATTTAAATTTAACTTTGATATTTTTATTTGAAATATAATGAAATTTTTATATTTTAATAAATTTATTAATTTTACTATGTTTTTCCTTGTGTCTAAATTGCAATTTATTATGATAAATTATTTAGTAATAATAAAAAAATTTTATTGCAACAAAAAAAATTTTATCATAATTTTTAATGTATTTAATAGTGACATATATTATTATGACAATATTACTTTTCTTTACATGCAATTTATTAGACACTATAGCATGATAAAATATTATGATGAAAGAGTATATGTCATTATTTATTTAATATGTTCATTTATTATGATAAAAAAATTTTGAGTTAAAATTTGTGGGCTCAATGATTAAGAAAATTCAAACAATTTCGTAAATTTTCAGTTGTGTTTAAAGTTTCTAATTGAGTTAATCACACTCAAATTTGATGAATTAGATTCAATTATATCTCAAGTCAAAATCAACATTTAATAAAGTGTATATTTAGACTCGATTAGCCCTTATATTTTTTCATTTAGTTCAATCAAATTCAAAATTTAAATCTTACTAAGATAATATTTTTTATTTTTACTCAATTTAAATATTTTTTCACAAAAATATAAAAATTTTATTTTTATTTTTAGTTGACAAGTAAATAATTTTATACTAATTTTATGTTTTAAAATATAAATTTTATTTTTATATATTTAAATAATAAATTAATAAATCTTTAATTTTTATTTTAAGGATAAATTTTTTAAGAATGTTCATATTCATATAATGCAATTATTTTTAAAATATTTGTTAAAATTTTTATTTTAAATTGGTAAAATAATTTATTATTTAAAATATACAAATTAATTTTTCAAGGAGATGATGAAATAAAATATTTTTAAATGAGAGATTGAGAAATTTATAAATTATAGATTTAAATTTTAAAATTTTTAGATTTTTAAATTTAAATATAAAATTATCAAATAAAAGTGTATAATAAATTTAATTGATTAAAAAATGAGATTAAATTGAATCAAAATAAAACTATCATTGTAATTAAGCTAATGTAATTGATTTTTTAAGTATTTTTAAATGATTTAAATAATTTATTATTTAACATATAAAAATTAAATTTTTAAGGAGAGATTGAGAGAAAAAAAATTATGAGATATTGAGAGATTTTATGAATTATAAATTTAGAAATTTATAGATTTAAATATACAATTAAAACTTTATAGAAAAGTACATAATAAATTTATTTAAGCATAAAAGGGATTAAATTGATATAAAATAAAAGTATCATCTTAATTAAGTTTATGTAAATAATGTTTTAAAATTTTTATTTTAATAGTTTAAATAATTATTATTTAAAATATAATAACTAATATTTTAGGAAGAGCTTAAGAGATTTTAAGAATTATAAATTTAAATTTTTAAATTTGTTTTTTTAAATTAAATATAAAATTGAAATTCATCATCTAAAAATACAAAATCAATTTAATTAAGCAAAAATGAGATTAAATTGAATAAAAACTAAAAATATCATCTTAATTAAACTCATGTGATTGATTTTTTAAAATATTTTCTAAAAGTTTTTTATTTGAATAGTTTAAATTTTATTATTTAAAATATAAAATTAATTTTTTAAAGAAGATTGAGAGAAATGTTTTTTAAAAAATTAGAGATTGAAAGATTTTATAAATTATAAATTTAAATTTTATAATTTTTAATTTAAATATAAAATTAAAATTCATCATACAAAATTAAATAATAAATTTAATTAAGTAAAAATAAGATTAAATTAAATAAAAATAAAAGTAGTATATTAATCGTAAATTTAATTTTAGGTTTAATTGAACTAATTGAAAAAGTATAATAGTCAACTAAGTTTAAATACACCTTACTAAATTTTATTTTTCCTTGAGGTATAATTAAAATCAATTTATTAAATTATAGTGCAATTGATAAAATTAGTATATTAATTAAGTCGTAAACTTAATTTTAGATTTAATTAAATTAATTGAAAAAGTATAAAGACCAACTGAGTGTAAATGCATTTTACTAAATTTTATTTTTAACTTGAGGTATAATTGAAATTAATAAATTTTATTTTTGACTTGGGGTATAATTAAAATTAATTTATCAACTAACAGTATAATTGACTCAATTAGAAGTTTTGGATATAATTTAAAATCACATAAAATTTTGAATTTTTGAGTAATTAAGTTAAATTTTTATTATAATTTTAAATAATATAATTTATAAAAGAAATTTATCACAATTTTACTTATTTTTATAATAGTTATAACAAATTTGATTTTTTCATGATAAAATCATATATTGAGACAAATCTAATTTTATCACACAAATTTTTATTATAATACACAAAAAAATTTTTTAAGGAATGATTTTCTATCATTGAACATTATGTGTTTGTTTGTAAATTAATTTAAATTATGATATATGGTATGAATATAATTTTATGTGGACTTAATTCAATTATTTTTATTATATATAGTTATTTGCTTAAAAAATAAATTATATTTAATTTATTAAATATTTATATAAAAATAAAAAATTTTAATTAATGTTCATTTAATATAAATTCTATCTTATTTTAAGAGAAAATTATTATTTCTCTCTTGATAAATTATGATAAAATATTACATAAATGATAAAAAAATTCAAATGGACATTTTTAAATTGATAACAAATTATCCAAATTGAAAATATTAATTTTAAATGTAAACTCAACTTGAAATTCTTTCTACATGCATGATCTAATGGATAACCTGAATCTGCCAAGAAATCTGAACAACTTGAACATGAACCTAACCTGAAAATGACTCATTCCAAAATAATCCAACCTGTTTTATCACCTCTATGCTCAACCCTCGTTTTGATGCTTCGATCTATTGAAATAAGAGAATTCAAATACTTTTAATTAAATTTCAAAATGAAAATAATAGCTAGCATTTGTGTATACATAAAGAAGAGATTATTTGTATTTCATGTTGACCAAAATGTCTTTTTAACTTTCTATTGAATTAAATCCAATACATGGATTAATCTGCATTACATGGGCTTGAGATTAATAGGTTAAATCAAAAGCTAAGTAAAATAGTTATTTTGAAGTAATTAATTAGTTTTATTAAATTCTTAATTTATTATATCTATTTATTTTTTTTGTATTCTTCATAAATGGTGTCCATTTATATGTTTTGTATTTTTTTACACATTTTTATACAATTTTTAAGATTATACATATATTTCTAAAATTTAATAATTATTATTTTTAAAAAATAAAACAATAGTGTTCATTTATAGAAATATTAACATTTGTAAATTATTGAAAATGATACAATCTACGTCAATAAAAGTAGTTTATAATAATAATAATAATGAGTTATTTAAAAGTTTAAAAGAGATAAAATTTATCAATTTATAATTTAATTTTAAAAGTTGACAGTAGGTGCAATCAACTAGTATTTTAAGAAGCCAAAGCTTTTGGCTTCTTAAACTACTAGTTGATTCAGTATTTTATATACATCTTAGAAATTATATACAAATGTATAAAAAAATGCACAACACATATATGGAAAATTCTTATATTATAAAAATAATTTGATATATATATATATATATATATATATATATATATATATATATATATATATATATATATATATATATAAACATCTCTCTCTC
>CATIWR010297679.1:0-27800 GCA_949677035.1 Omphalea diandra
TATATATATATATATATATATATATATATATATATATATATATATATATATATATATATATATATATGAAACAACAATTTAACATTAACTTGATTTACTACATTTAAATTAAAATTTGTTCAGTAATTTCTGTTAAAACAAACTACTTAAACTTTTCTTAATAGGTTTTTTAATTATTAATATTTTTTTTAATTAAAACATTAACATAGTGTTTAATGTAAATAATTTTTAACAATCCATTTATAAGTTTAATCTAAAGTATTTAGTATAAGTGAAAATATATTTAGAATTTTATATAAATCAAAATTATTTAAAATTTTATGCAATTGAATCCATGAGTTACAACTAAATCAAATTTGATAAAATTTCTAAATAAATTATAAATTTGATATTTTCAATTATGATACAAATTTGATTTAAATAAATTTTCTCTTTTTCTTTTTCTCTCTCTCTTTCCATTATTTTTTTTCTTTTTTTATTTCGTCTTTTCTTTAGTTCTCATTTTCATCTTTCTCAATTTTTTTCTTAAAAAAATGTCTGCAGTTGCCATGGTAGCCTTAGATCGTCTAAGGAGTCTTTTCAACTTGAATATAATTGAATATAACTGCAGAGGAATATTATTTTATAAATTAAAAAACGATTACATGAAATAAGAAGAACTAAACGCTTCAAGAATGCTTAAAAAACGATGAAGACTAGATATTTTAATTTGTCCAAAAATTATGATAAAGTAATGAAGGTTATTAAAAAGAGGATTTCAGTCATTGGTGGTGTTTCATATCTCATTTAACGCTTGAGACATTGCTATTTTATAGTGATGTTCTATAACTTTTTTATACTATTTAGGTAGATATAATGTTGTATGATATTTACGTTATCTTTTTTGTTGAATTGTTTGTTTATATTCCAACTTTGTACATTCTATAGTCTATTGTATAATAGTTAATGAATAAAATATATAATATTTATGTACAATTATTTTAATTTTGACACTTTGTAAATGTTCTAATGTATTACATTAAACAAAAGTTATACTTTCTAATATTTTCTTGTAGCAAAACTTTAACAGTTCTACTCATTAAATTTACTGTCCCAAATGATTAATTATTATTACATATTTTTCATTTGACAATTATTTTTACTATATCCCTAATTTCTTTAATAATTTACAGAAAATATCATGTGTATAATATTAGCTTTGTCATAGAGTATATATTAAAAAAACATTATTTTATAGTTCTATTGCATGAGAATCAAATTTTAAAATTACTTATAATGATTAATTATTATTACATATTTTTCATTTGACAATTATTTTTAGTGTAGCACTAATTTCTTTAATGATTTATAGAAAATATCATGTATATAATATTTGCTCTATCATGGAGTACATATTAAAAAGAAAGCACTATTTTATAGTTATATTGCATGAGAATCGGAATTTAAAATTACTTATATTCACAAAAAATAATATAAACTATTGGTGTATTCTATTAAAATGTATTTGGGTAAAAATTAGCTAAAAATATATATTATGTAATGATTTGTTCATAAGACATTATTATGGCTCATTAATGTTAAGCATCTATTTACTAATTTCTTATATTTTAATAGTAATAATATAAATCACTTTGTTCGAATTTATTTTCAACTATGAAAATCTTGCACATTTACAAGTGTAAATTTATTTTATATAAAAAATTAATAGCCTGATAAAATATAATTCCTCATTGTTTAATTCATGTATTACAATGTAAAAAAATTACTTCTCCCAATAATTAGGATCCGCAGCATCATGCGGGTTGCCCTACTAGCTTCCTATATTTGTGTATAAAAATTAAATTTGTAATATATATTCCATATTTGACATGTAAAATGATTAAAAAAAAAATCTTAGACTTATATAAGAATTAAAATAAAGATTAATAATGACATGAACAAAACTCCTTTCCAATCAAAATTAATTAATTAATAATAACATTTTTATTTTTTTATTCTTTTATTTAATAATTTCATTGATTTTAAAATATAAAAAATGTATTTTTCACTCTTTTATTAAAATTTTGGATTTCAATAACTCTTAAATCCAAGTATAGAGATTAAGTTAACAAAAAATAAATAAATAAATAAACTGATGTATTTTTTAATAAAATTCAAAAAAGTCGCCCTTTATCCACTGAAATAATTTAGTGACCTATTTGGATAAAAATAGACATATGTGACCAATCATAAAATTACAAGTATTTGAATACGGCGAGTGCAAATTACTCGCTACAGTATTCTTCCAACATTACAAGAGTAACAAGTCATGAGAATCATGATCCTCGCAAAAGAGTACAGCAAAATACCATAAGACACTTTTGTACGAGTAAAAAAGGATCTTGAACATACACTTAAAGACCCAAGCCCACAGTACGACCATCTCTTCGTCGAAGACCAGCCGCATACTGCTTCTCTAAATCCATCTGCACTTCCTTCTGCTTCTCTGCTTGGAGTCGACCACTGCTATCTTCGTTGTCGGGTTTGTGCTCTACCTTCACATCGCCCTTCACACCCTACAATTGGGCATAAGTACCAAGGCAACCTCAGACTCTAAAACTGTGTTAGTAGGTGAACTAACCGAAAAAATAGTTCATGTACAACACTACGCACTAATTGCTTGTCCATGATATTTCAATTCAACAATCTGACAGCATAACCTCTTGCAGGAGTAGAAAGCTTAGGAAGGAAATGAGATTTACCATGAGTTTGTTGAACTTTTCTTGTCTTTCACGGTCACTAAACAGTGCTGTATCCCACCTGTGACCAGACTGTCAAAAGGAAAGACAGTATAACAATTATTTGGATTAAACAGTCATTACTGGTAGTGTAAAGGATCCACAGGCTGAGGCATAACTGAAAAAATCATAAAAAAATTACCTCTTCTGAAGTTGTGCTATTTTTATTGCCCCAAAGCAGCTTCTTCTTCTGCTCAGAGGACATGAAACCCACCCCAACAAGGTTCCTGTTAACTGAATTATGCACAGAACAAATTTCAATTGAAAACAAGCTCAAGAGGTTGAAGATTATAACTATATTATTTCAAGTTAGCATCTATAGCATCCTTGCAACTCAATATCAATTTATTTCCACAGCACTTGAAGGAATATTATCTGATGCACTATAATGATAGCAGATGTGGTTGGGATGAGAGGCTCCCTATACACATATCACATATTCAAAATTTGTCTGATTAGTCTTTCCAGCAAGAACAAAGCTTGTGCTCTCAAGCGTATGAAAAGTAAACTAATAAAAGATAATACTAGAGTTGTCCAATAGTGAATTTTTATTATCCCTTATACTGAGGAAACTTTTACGTAGCCTCTTTGCATTTCTCTGGATGAGTAACTGCCACATTTTATATTGGTCCTGCTACCATACCCACTCTAATGACATTTAAGAAGAGACTGACTAAGAAAAAATTTAGTGAAAGACACTCGGTTCTTGGCTTAATATTAGCATCTTATCAATTCCATCTTGTGCAGCATTATTCTGAATTTACATATATCAATATCCACAAATTCAGTATCAACTAGTTGGTGAGATTCAAGTTAGAACAGTACTGAGCCTACCCCACCAGCGCCCCTTATCTCCAATAAATGTCTGGATTCTGAAATCATTTTCAAATTCCAGTATATGATGGATTTGTATCCGTGATTTCCTGCACTAGGAGAACCATATGGATTTGTATCCTTGATGTCCTGCACTAGGAGAACCACTCAACAACTGGATCTCTCACAATTTTAAGACGAAAAATAATGTAGCAAACTTATAAAGAAACTAAATATAACTATATCAAAGCTCCTAATGTATCACATAAATATTCAAATAAGTATTAAAATAAAACAAATATAATAACAAAATTAAATAAATACAAAACTTATAATATTACTAAAAATAACAAAATCTAAATAAAACAAGATTTAAATCAGAACATTTAAATAAAATTGAAATATTTACATTTAAAATTAAATGTTAAAATATATTTATAATAAAATATTAAATGTTATTGAAATTAAAAATAAATAAATTAGAAAAATTGAAGTAACTCTAAAAATAATATAAAACAAAATAAATTTCTTATTATTCCTTGTTTGTACAAAATTTAAAAGTTAATAACATAAAAAATTTATACTTTATATATTGTGATTAAATATTATTTTGTCTTTGGAATTGCTTGTATATTTCATGCTAAACATTAGACTTTAGACAAGACAAGACAATTGTTCTATCAAGTATTAGTTTTGAAAAAAGAGCAGCAATGAAAGTAAAATATTTCATATGTAAAGAGCAACTTTGAGAGCAGTATAGCAGCAAAATGTCCTTCAGATCGCACAAAGGCAAAGAAAAAGAAACCCTAGATCAACTTATTTCCAAACAAGTTGAATTGCTACTTGCTTGGACCATAAAAGATGAAAGAATACTATCTAAAACCTTCTTGACGTTATACAATATAACATGAGATATGTTTCTATTCCCTATTTGTCAAGTATTGTTAACTTTAACACTTGACCTACTTCCCTTCTAACAAAGAAGAAAAGTGAACAGCAAAAGATATAGGAAAGGTGAAACACTATTAGTGTGGTTGCTTAAAAATAAAATATGAAACGGACAAGAAGCTATCAAATACCTAATTCAGCAGCTTTCATTGCAGCAACCTTTGCTGCATTGAGGTCATTAGCAGCTTCTGAGTTAGTGGCATGGGCCTGTCCTACAGTGACTTTACCATTTACCTCCTCAACTTGCTTTGAAGATTGCTTTTCATTTACTACAGTTGCAAAGGACTTGGTTAGTAACAGAATTTAAATAACAAATAATTGTAAAACAAGAAAAAACCAAAATCAAGCAATACAATGAACATAAAATAACCAAAGGACTACCATCTGTCTTGCAATCAGCATCCCTGCCAGAACTAAATAACTTTGGCCTTTTGGCTAGAAATTCTTGATTTTCACTCCCACTAACAGGCTTATCTTTATTCGGCTTCCGCGGCGATCTATTGTACCTATCCTTATCCTTTTTAGCATCTGATTCATCCTGTTTCTTCTTTTCCTTTTGACTGTCCAGTTCATTTCGGTTGTTCTTATAAGATTCTCTATAGCAATGTCTATCATGGTCCCTTCCATCATTTCGATACCCACTGGATTGTTCACAGTAGAGTGCACGATCACTTTTGTGGTTCCCAAAAGTCCTATCTTTTTTCTCATCCTGACCATCTCTGTCCCACCGGTGCCTATCCCTATCCTTCTCTTCAGAAGTCAGAGAATGTTTCTCACCAGGTCCAGCTCTGTCAGTAGATGTATCCTTATCCCTAAATTTATGACGATCCAAGGGTAATGAGTCTCTCTCTTTATCCTTGCTTCTATGCCCTGAACTATCATATCTATCACTAGAATGTTTGTCTGCATTTCGGATAGAGTCTCTCGACCTACCAATACCATGCTCACTTTCTTCTCTCATATAATCAGAATGAGTAGCACCCTTTGAGTCCTGGTGGGAAAGGAATGATGCCTGGTAACATTTCTCCTCATTATCCCCATGCTTCTCCTGTCTGCTGTACTCATCCTGCCTATAATAACCATGGGAATTCCTAGAGGCATATCGATCAGAAAGTCTATATGAATTTTTACCGTGCTGACTCCAACCAGAATCCCTGTCTATTTCTCTTTCATCATTATTCTTTCTCTGTTGATGCTCAGAAAATTTTGCAGGATCTTTTGAAGAGAAAGAAGTAGCACCACGTTCAACCTTAGGACTCTCTGTAAAAGAAAATTACAACCATAGTTAAGTATCACACAAACAATGAAGCAACATGAAACACTATCAATGATATGAACCAAGTTAAGGGCAAGCTCAAGGTTACAAAAAATGAAAGGGACTAGCAATAAGATATACTTCGAAAGGAGGAAAGCATCATAAAGTTCCAAAACCTGTATATTTGGAACTGTCATATTTGAAGTTGTCATATTTGGAGTTGTCGTATTTAAACTTACCATTTTTGGAACTACCATATTTAAACTTGTTTTATTTGAAATAACTATATTTGGAACAGCTATATTTGAACTTACCTTATTTGGATATGCCTTTGGACAATCTTCTTCACAAGAGCAAAATGGTCATTTCAGTGTTTCCATTTCATATATAGATTCTTAAAATGAAATCAAGAAGCTTAACTCTATAAAGGGGAAAATTTTAAACAAGTGTTATAGAAGACTCTAGAATGTTCTAAAAAGGTTATAGAATATTTGAAGAAACTTCCAATAATATTTCAAGTATCTTTTGGAGGAAAAATAAAAGTCTTAAAGAGAAAGTAATAGAAGGACAACACATATGGAAGAAAAGTAAAAAAAAAGTCAAGTAAAAATATTTTTCCAACATATCTTTCCTAAATTGATAAGATCTTAACAAATCATTCTTTTTTTTTTTTTTCTAATTAGAAACTTATGTTATTTACTTATGTAAAAAAAACTTCTTTTATAATTAGGAAGATAGCTAATGTATCTTTTAATTAT
This sequence comes from Omphalea diandra, assembly GCA_949677035.1. Classification (NCBI taxonomy): domain Eukaryota; kingdom Viridiplantae; phylum Streptophyta; class Magnoliopsida; order Malpighiales; family Euphorbiaceae; genus Omphalea; species Omphalea diandra. Next base: position 6,552 of record CATIWR010297679.1, read on the forward strand.
TTCTTATTTAACTTAGGAGTATCTTTTTTCCTAAATAAATTAAGCAGATTGCCAAGATTATTTAGAAAGTGTTTCTTAAAATTTTCTAGAAGTTTTGTAAAGGCTATAAATAGCTCTTCTTGTTCAGCCAAATAAATGAAGAATATATTTTTTAGCAAAATTGCTTGTGAGAGTTAATTTTATTCTTAAATTCTTAATAGGACTTGGTGAGGTTGTTAAGCGAGTTTTTAATAATTTCACAAACTCGTTTAATCTAGATCTAAAATTACTTAGTTAATTTAAGGTGCATGCAAGGATGGGGCAATTAATGGATAAAATGGAGAAGATGGAAGCTAGCCAACAAACCAATGCTTCCAATTCCAACACAACTAATCCAAGGCAACGGAGAAGTAGGAGAATCATGCTTGATGAGCAGGATGGTGATTCCATGGAAGAATTTTCCCAAAGATCAAGTAGGCAAAATAACAATCTTAGCGGCATTAAGAGGAAGATTCCACTTTTTTGTGGAAGGTATGATCCTAAAAAATACCCAGCATGGGAAGAGAAAGTAGAATTCGTGTTCAAGTGCCATAACTATTCCGAAAAGCAAAGGTAAAACTTACTACTACCAAGTTTGATAGTCTTGCCAAGATTTGGTGGGATCAATTAAAATATACTAAAAAAAAATAGTGATGATCGTATTTCTACATGGCAAGAGTTACAGGAAAGACTGCAAAAGAGGTATGCACCAAATTCTCATAAAGACTTATGCAATCAATTTCAAAAGCCTATACAAGTTTCTAGTAGAATTAAAGATCAAAAGACTACCATTGATGATGAGATTGAATTGCAATCATATGGAAGTCACCCTAATTTTAAATAGACTAAATCTGACTTTTAATGGAAGTTTCATTGGGATGGCAACAAATACATTCCAAAGAAGGTTAAGCTAAGAGATGAGATTCTTGTTTCTGAAGATACAATTGAAATTCAAAATCCTTCTTTGCATAATGTAGAGTTACCACAATTAGATAATTGTTCCAATGTTAAAATTGTAAGTCCTGTACATGATGTATTAGTTATAAACAACGATAATGATGTTCAATAAGAAAATACAATAAAAAGAGAGATAGCGCGTATGAGAATGAAAAAGAAATAATTATTGTGCAGCAAAAAGAGAGTTAAAGGAGAGCCTGGACAGAAAAAAGGATAGCTTAGAGTGGATGCACCAAACCCAATAGATGTGCATACAAAAGAAGAGAGTGAGAAAAATGAGCATCTATGTAAAAAAGAGAGTGATAAGAGCTATTCTTTCCAAAAGGCCACAATAATATTTTTGTTCAAAGAGATGTATTACACTACGTACGAAATTTACAATATTTTGGATAGTGATTTTATCTCTTTTGCAAGGTTATGAAAAATGACTTTTAATGGGGAGCCTATCAAAGAAGCCAACTTAACTCTTAATACTTTTGATGATAGTACTATAATGAAGAGTGAGATTGCAAATTTGTGTAAAAGGGAATTTTATAATTCTTGTTTAGATGTTTGTACTTGTTTTATACGTTCTAGGCGTAGTCCTTTTTGTTTTAATTATTGTTTTTGCATTTTTAATTTGTTTTCTTCTTTAAATACTCGTTTTTGGGTTTTAAAGGATTCATGTTGTTCTAAACATTTTTCTCCTTCTCTTAGCATTTCTTCTTCTTCTTCAAATTGTTTTTTATGTTTTTTTCTTGTTTTCAACGTGATAGTTCTTCTTATTCATGTTTTAATGCTTTTAATCCTTTTTGTTTTAATGATAAACATTTTTCTTCATATTTTTGTATTTCAAAGAAATCTTTTTATTTTAAATGTTTGTTTCATTTTAATTATGTTTTAGCATGTCTTCTTTTAATTCTAGGAGTTTGATTTCTTGTAATTCTTGTTTTTACAAGTCTTTGTTTTATTCTAGAAGTGTATTCTTTTTAAAAGACATTAGTTCTTGTTTTTCAAAATTCTATCTTTCTAAATGTTCTTGTTTTAATGTTTATAAATCATTGTTTTATTCTTCTTTCTATTTTAAGCATTGGTTAGAAAGAAAATTTTCTTTTGATTTAAAAAATTCTTATATTTCACGTTCTTACTTAATTTATAAATCTTGTGTTGATAAACCAAGATCTTCTAGTGTTTTTATTTTATAGAAATTAGATTCTTTGATATTTCTCCATATTAGATGAAAAACGTTTTCTAGGGTTTCTTTTTTTTACCTCATTTTCATTTTTCATTCTTTTCCTACTTATTCGGTGTGTTCTAACCTTTCTATAGGTGATTTCAAGCGAGTTGTATTTAATCCAGATGGAGATACTTGTAATTTATATAGTAAGTTAGATTTAGACATATCTTCATTAGTTTCATCAAATTCATTCTCTATCGCTCATTTGTTTCTGTTCTTGTAATCAATGCTCTTTTATAAAGTTTGGACATTAATGAAGAGTGTTGATTGGTGTATGGCAAGTAGATTTCTATTTACCATCCGCATTGATCATTTGGAGCTTAATGCTCATACTAAGATATTGTGCTATGTGAAGCCTTTTTTAGCTAAAGATGAGAAGACCATTGGAAACTCTCAGTTGAGTTAGATTGTTACCAGTTACTTTGGGATGCTCAAGGTTGTGTAAAAGATGCGAATTTTTATGAATGTTTAATTCAGAGGGGGACGATTGATTAGGAATAATGTGCCAAATAGAAGGCTCAAAGCCAATGGAATGCTGATGATAGTATCTGTTGGTTGATATACGTATTTGTGTGCGGATACATCTTATGTCTATTACTGCAACAATTTGATCATTGGAAAAATTGATTTTTCTAGCACGTTGGAAAATTTATTGCTTACTAAGTCAAGGGGTTTTGGTGTTAATGCAACATTTGTTGTTATTTAGTGTAATTAGCTAAAGAAGCACACTTGAGCTTCAAAGGTCAAGTTTTTCCTAGGCAGTTAATGTGTGACAAAATAATCTTTTTTTTTAGCTTCATTATATGTAGCCATTAGATGGATATATTTTACTGTTATTTGGTGTATTTAGCTGGAAACGTATGCTTAAAAGCTTCAAGGGTCAAGTTTTTCCTAGGGAGTTAATGTGTAATAAAATAATATTTTTTTGAGTTTTATTTGATATAGCCGTTGAATGAATATATCTTACTAATGCTTTAGCACTACTAGAAAATTGTACCTTGTTGTTTGTTTTTCTCTTTTACTTGTTTCTTACATTTAGCAAGCGACATATTATCCTTTCCACTATAATTGTTTCCTTATTTAATATCTTGTTAATAATATGCTAATAGCGATTGGAAGTAACAAGTTCAAAAGCATAAATAGATCATAGCTTTTCGAAGTTAACAACTACTGGCACATCTTATTCAGCCAACTGAATAAACGCAACTATATTAGTAGTGTTTGCAGTTATCATTTTGCCTCATCTTATGCAGCCTTCTTACATAAATATTTTATAGAATCAGGTGTTTAAATTGCCTTCACTACTTTTTTGAATCTCATGCTTGGAATAGGTAATGATGTTTTTTATGCATTTATTATAATAGACTGATATGAAGTTGTGCAACTATATAACTCTCAATTTGATATGTATGTATGTTGTTTTTATTTGGGATGTTTTGTTTGGTCAATCATATGTTGAGACAGAATGTTGAGGTCTGAACAGCATAGCTTAAAGACCTCAGAGCAGCTTGAATGATACAAAACGAAGTTGATTTTTTAATCCTAATTTGTATGTAGATCCTAATTTGTATGTAGCACAAGTCCTAATTCAAATATCAAATAAAATAAACTCTTCAATCTCAATTAAACCTCTAAAACTTGTTTTTAACAACCTGAATTATAAAAATTCAAAAAGTGTTAATCTCAATCTTAAATTAACTAAATAATTTAATACTTACATTAAACGAGTTTTTAAAATTATTAAAAACTTACTTAACAATTTCATCAAGTCCTATTAAGAACGCAAAAATAGAATTAACTATCATAAATAATTTTGCTAAAAGAAATATTCTTCATTTATTCATTTATTTGGCTAAACAATAAGAGTTATTTATAGTTTTTACAAAACTTATAGAAAACCCTAAGAAACACTTCCTAAATCGTTTTTGCAATTTGTCTAATCTATTCAGCAAAAAGGATACGCTTAAGTTAAATAGGAAATAACTAAAAGATATATTAGATATCTTCCTAATTATAAAAGAAATTTTTTGCATAAGCAAATAACATAAGTTCCTAATTAGAAAAATAAGAGAATAATATATTAATTATTAATCTTAGAAAGATATTTTTACTTAACTTTTTTTTACTTTTCTTTCATATGTGTCGCTCTCCGTTATTTCTTCTTTAGGACTTTTATTCTTCTACCAAAAGATATTTAGAATATTCTTGAACTTTTTTGAAACCTTCTAGAATCTTTTAAAACACTTTTATGCAAATTTTCTTATTTGTAGAGTTAGACTTCTTAATTTCATTTTGAGGATCCATATATGAAATGGAAGCGCAGAAATGACCATTTTACCCTTGTGAAGAAGATTGCCTAAATAAGGTAAAACCAAATAAGATATGTTCAAATATGACAACTCTAAATATGGTAAGTCCAAATAAGACAATTTAAATATGACAATTCCAAATATGGTAGATTTAAATATGACAGCTCCAAATATGACAAGTTGCAATATAGTAGTTCCAAATATGGTGGGTTTTGAAGCTTTATGATGATTTTCTCCTTTTGAAGGATATCTCATTGCTAGTCCGTTTCATTCTTTATAAACTTGAGTTTGCTTCTAACTTCGTTCATATCATTTTCTGATGATCAAGATGAATAGATAACTCAATAAATCTCTAAAATGGTGGTGGAGCACACAGTTATACCACACCCTTTTAAGTGGAACAAAAAGGGTTACACTAACAGGAAATATTTTTCATTTGGACTCTTGAACACCAGATGCAGAAACATGGACTAGGTTTCTTCCAAGTACATGGACCTGTTTTTGTAACCTTGAAGATATGTTCCTTTGCACCATCAAAATCTAATCATCCAAAATCAAATATCAATCTGGATGATTTGAACCAACCAAAGTAAACACACATTAGCCTTTTGCCGAAGTTTTTATCACCCATAATTATATGATACATCAGATGTGATTTTGCATCATCAAATGTCAACCACAGACACCCATCTCATAAAAAAAAAAGGATGGCAAGACAAGCCCCTGATATAGAAGCCGCGTACAAAATTGACTTAAATGTATTGGATTGCCATTTAGAACTGAACATCATAACCTAGTTAAACAAGTTTTTGGTATGTGATTTTTTAATTTGATTTAGTTTAATCCCATTCAAATTCCAAGAACACTTCAATTAGAAGCAGCCATATAATCGCACCAAAAATAAACAAATTGTCACAAATAATAGAACATTTTCTCCTAAAAAAAGGCAAATAAAAAAATAATCCATATAGCCAACTGTAAATTGGAACAGAGGCTTAGTTAAGTTAAAACTAAATAAGGTAAACAACAATTCACAACTACACAGCACATCCCACATACTGAACACATTAAAGCAGCAAAAAACGAATTACACTTAAAAATCATAAATAAACTAAATCAAGCAAGAGCATAACAAAAACTATTGTCAAACTTATGCAAATAGGAACAAACTAACGAACCTTCAGATGAAGATGACTGGTGACCGGGGGAATGGTGACGGTAGTTTCTATTTGATGCAGGATTTGAAGGTTTACGGAATGCTGCTTTAGTCTCAACACCGTCTGTGGATGGAGACTGCATGATGAGATCAATAGCACCTAAAAGAGCAAGTCTTTATACATTCAACATTTGAAACATCATCATCATAGATGAAGAATCCTCTATAGCTAATAGTCATAAAAATAGAAAAGCACAGATAAACAAAATAACAGTAATAGTCATAAAAATAGAAAAGCACAGATAAACAAAATAACAGTCTCCAAAACTGCAAATTACCACGCTAAATCACTAACTCAACTTCACAATCAACAATGTTAGTTAAAAGAAAACCCTAGAAAGTCCTAAAAATGAAATATGAACCTGAAGATAATTTAATAATACAGAGAAACAAAATAAATGTAATTGAGGCTAATTAATTAATTCACAACAAATTTAACTTGAAACGAGAATTCTAAATGTTTAAGTGTATGGAGTAACTGGAAAAGCAAAAAGAAAAGAAAAATAGAGCCAGAAAATGAGTTTTCCTGGAGCGAAACAGGAAAAGCCAAGGAAAAGAATCTAGGGCTCGAAATCGTAAGTGAAAAATATTCAGGAATAATGAAGGAGAGAAAGAACCTGAAAGATTAGTTTTTGCGGATCGAGAGGGTTGGATCATACACTGCGATTTTGTAGGGTTTGCGTTTTTCGGATGTTAGGTTTTCAAGCTTTCTGTGTTAGCAAGACGAGACGAGGAAAAGGTTTTGGGCCAAAATAGTAAGGGTCCAGTGAAAATCAGAAATTCTTCGGGCTCCACTTATTTTGTAGAAAATATTTTTCAGAAATATATTTTGTTAATATTTAAGATTTCAAAGAAAATATAATATTAAAAATAAAAAATCATGACCAGTCCGAATAAATTATGGGATAGGATTGTTTGTTAAACTTTAACTAGTAGCTAGTTCAACATGTTAATGCAAAAATTTCTTAAAACTAAGGAAAGAGCATATATATTATATGATATAATTATAATAATAAATTTAAAATAAATTTAATATTTATTTTATTAAATAATTAGTTAATTAATTAAATAGTCATAAATTTATATATAAAATAATAATTAAAATATATTATTAGTCTAACTAAACTTTTTTAAATAAATAAAATAATAAAAATAAAAAATTATAATTAAATTAGTACAATAAATTTTAATAATAATAGTAATATAATTTTTCATAGAAAATAGAAAATTTAGTAGTTTCGCTTTTTTCACCATTTTTTCTTCTTAATTATTTTAATTTTTTTTTCTCATTATATGCTTATTTCATTAAAATCTTAAAAAGGATTCACATGAGATTTTTACATGAAGAGTTTTTTCATATCGTTGAACTTTTGATATTTTTTTATTAATTAAGGGAACTAAATGCTTAATTATTCGATTACTTGCCACATGTTAAAATTGCTAACATGTAACCCTAACATTGATAAGGCCTTAGCCTTAATTATATAGTTCAATGATATTTTGAATGATAACAAAATCTTGAGAAGTTATAACTTTTTATTTTAAGTGCTTATATTTATAGGTTCTACCTTATGCATAGGAGTGTTGTTGACTCCTAAAGGAGAATATTTTGAAAGATGTGTTTGAGGAGGAGACAAATTTTTTAGCATCTAGTACCAAGAAGCTCTAAAAGATAGAGGCAAAACACTTAAGGAGAAGGGCATACCTAATATGGGAAGATTATGACCCTCAACATACTTTATAGATGGAGGCAAACCCTTCCAAATAATAATAATAATGAACTGCTCAAAGCGTGATGGAATGTCATTACCTTACCCTTGACATTGCTTTTAAATGTCACATTTTCACCGTGCTTTTCCTTAATGGTGGTGAAGAGATGTACATTTCCCATTTTATGTTTTGAGCATCCATTATCCACATGGCAAGTGTGATGGAGGCATACTTGGATCCTTAGGGGGTTAGCTTTGGAAGGATCCTTAGGTTTAAGATGAGCTTTCTTAATGTAGCAAAATACATTTATGTGTCCATATCTCATGCAATAATGGCATTGAAGTCTATATTTATGAGTCATTCTTCCTTGCAACTTTAGTATGGTAGGATGTTTCCTCACAACATTATCAAATGCATGCATGTACGAACATGTGTGATATATGTGTGCCTCTTTTTGTATATATATGCATGATTGGCTCTTTGAGGCTTAGCTCTAGAGCCTTATGAAAGTCTTCATATTTCCCTTTTGGATGGGAGGTCTAGTATGTGTTCTACTCTTTTTATTTACTACCTCTATACTAGAGGTTTATGGAGTATAAGCCTTAACAAACTTAGGAGGGAAAGATGTGGATATTGATTCTCCTTGGTAACCAAGGCCATATTTCACCAAAGGTGGTCTTTGAGATACAACTAGTGTATCTAAAGCTTCATTCCCTTTATGAAACATTAGGATAGAGTTTCTCAACTCCTTTACCTCTTCCTTTAAAGTGTGATTTTCTTTGAAGGAATCAAATGGGAAGGTTTTTTAGGAAACATCATTTCAAAAACTTTCAAGACTAGTATTTTATGCTTTCAAACTTGATTATTTAATATTTCTAAAATCCTCCTCAAGGTTTAAGCATTTTTCTTTTTTAAATTTTTTTTTTGAAAAATATTTTTCACACTTCATAGCTATGGCCTCCAATAGATCATCATTATCCTCATCACCAACATCATTACAATCACAAGATAAGAAAATGGAACATACCTAGATGAGTCCCCCAAAGCCATGAAGCAAAGACTAGATATCTCACTTTCTTCATCATCATTGGTTGATTCTCATCCCAATTGGTCATGAAGCCCTTCCTTTTCTCCTTGTCCCACTTTTTCTTCTTGTTGAGCTTGGGACAATTAAGTTTAATATAGTTTTACTTGCCACATTCATAACAAGTCACATCAGTCTTATTCTCTTTACTTGAGTTAGAAGTAGATGAAGCTTTTTTAAAGGACTTCCTCTTTTTCTTTTTAGTCATTAACTCCTTGACCCTTTTGGAGAGCATAACAATCTCCTCATCTTCTTTGTCACTCTTATTCGAGTCACTTGAGCTTTCACCATCCTTTTGCTCTTTTTTATGCAATTTGAGGGTAAGAGTTTTCTTCTTCTTTTTCTCTCATTTCTTTTCATATTTTTCTTCTTTCTTAAGAGTCATTTCATGCATTAGCAATTTACCAATGAGAATATCGATAAGAGCTTACTTTTATCGTCATTTGCTTGCTTAATATCGACTACCATATTATTTCATGGGAAGAGTTGTGAGGATCTTGTGATTGATATCCACAATGATATATGTCTTCCAAGGTTTCTCATATTGTTGACTATGATAAAAATTTTATTAATCATGTCAATAATGCTTTTGTTTGGCTTTTATCTTGAAAAGTTCATACTCTATGATAAGATTTGAACTTTCGTTGACTTCACTTTCATATTTCTTTCATGGTAATTTTCTAAAGTCTTATAATGTCACAACCTAAATTTTTGGACTGTGTCAGGACTAAAAAACGGGAAGGTTTAAGGCTTTCAAAACCCATAACAAGCCTAATTTAACTTATGGGAAGGGTCATTATGCCTTTTGCTGCATCACTTTGATATTTAAAAATCTTAAATTGACATCGATAACATCTTGAATTCTAAAGGATAATTGATGGGAGCTGATCTCAAACATTTTTTTTTTAAACATGGTATTTCTTTTTCTCTTTTCATACTCTTTCTTATCTCTTTATTTTGTCACTTTTCTTTTTTTTTTTTTCTTAAATGTCATAGACCATATATGTAAGATAAGATCCAATAAAACTATTCTAAAATCAAAGGATTCATTCTTATGTTATATTATTCTAATATTAACACATAATATAATCATTCTTATATAAACATTTTACATATGATCTCCTTCATATATTATATATCATAATCATTAATATTTAACTCTTATATATATGCAAACTCATATTAGATATTTCATAATATACTTAATGACATTATGGAGATAACTAAGAACATAAAATATATGATAATCATATTTCTTAAACATATACATAATCCTTAATAGTGTTTATTAACAATAACACATAAGTAACTTAGGCAACTATGAGGAACAATTGTAGTGCCTTAATATATACATGATACTTATTACTTAATCTTAGCCCTTAGACTTCTAGCATCCATTCATAAAGCTCAGTCATCATTTATATCTTTCTTATAAGACAACTATATGCATGGGGACGAGCTCCTTGTGGAAAACTCAATAAGGAATTTTATATGTCCATATGCATGTTCACATGCCATAATATGAATGCATCTCTAACTACATGGCACATCATTTGTATATAACATTTACATAACATATCATTACACATATGGATAGTCCACTCGATAGGAATCCCTACTTGGTTATTTATCTTTCTCATATAGAAGAGTTACCTCACCAACTGTGTGTTCTCAGGGGAGTTGCCTTACCAGTCATATCTTTTACTTATCTTAAAGGAGTTTCCTTACCAGTCATGTCATGCATGCATACATATCATTTATATCACATAGGCTTCAATTCTTGCATAACTAGGTATGACTCTTTGAATTTCACTTCTTTCTTGAACTATCCTCTCATCACATAATGTTTAAACATACATTTATATCATGACATATCATTTCATTTCATAAAAATGCATGGCTTAGCCTATCATGGCCTATATATCAAACTATGATGATTGTATGCAATGGACATTAAAAATTATGATAAAACCCCTCACCTAGTAAAGTTAATTCTTAACTGTTTATCTCTTTCCTTTGTCCTTGATTTTTAGCATCACATACTTCTAGACATATAATAAATCTATATTAATATAATTCAAATACTAAAAATATGGAGAGTTACTTAACTCATCCATAAAACATGTACTATACATCAATTAAATTATGATTGGCTAAAAAGGCTTATAAAGGTATTAAATCTAAACTTTTACTAAGCTTGCACTTTAGTCCACAAACTACATTTACATTTATACACTTCATTATTTGGCTCCAAAGTCATATAGTATCTTATAATATATCATTTAACATTCATGTTCCTACATAAATATCATCAATTCCATATTGAACATCTTAATTCTTTAAGTCTATAAACTTTATGAACTTGTCAATTTAGTCCATTTACTACAATGCACCCATCATAATAATATAAGTTATAATCATAACTGTTAATAATTCTCCATCAATTGCCTTAAAATCCTCAATTTCATAAGTATCCTCAAACTTTTCATACTTGCTCAATTTAGTCCAAAAATACTACTAATCTCAAATTATATTCAATTAACTTTAATTTCTCAATCAATAATTCATCTAAAATTATTTTACATTCGTATAATCCATTTTCTAGTAATAAATCTCATATAAATATGAATTTTATATTTTTAGACTTGATTTATGATTATTGAAAAAATAAAAAATTTATAAAATCTTACTGGGACCTTCAAAATTTATAAAACTTGAATCATTATGATCAAAGTGATTCATATGATTTTCTAGGATCAATTTCTGCTCAGGCTATACGAACAGCCACTAGACCACCACGTGTATTGATCAGAGCACACTGCTAATGGTCGTTGAAAAATTGTCCATGGTCATGTCGTAAATCTTTTTCCTAGGAATCTGTAAAAACTGACATCGTCATCATACAAACTACTATTTATCCAAAATTGATAAAAATAGACTTTGATCGGTGATTCTACTATCGTCTGACCTTCTTTGCTTATGAATTAGTGTTAATGGAAAAGCTTGTAAAGAGAGCTTTTCATAGAAACTTGAATCATCCAAAACGAAGCTCTAGTTTGAAAGATATGATCATTTTGAAGTTTGGGCCCTGTTTTGACCTCTCTCTCTCTTTCTCTCTCTACATGTCGTTTCCTGTCCTTTTTCTTGTTCCCATTTTAGCTTAAAAGCCCATACACTATTTTGATGGCTAAAATACTAAATAAACTCCTAAACTTATCTCAAGTAATAATAAATGACAAAATGAATTTTTGATCAAATTTACCCCTGAATTTGTATTATTTTGTTAAAATTACCCATAATATTATATTATTTTATCATAAAAGTCCTTTTTTGATAAAATTGCCTACGATCTTGTATTATTTCATCATAAAAATTCAAAATATTGGTTGAAGAAGATATTGACTTCGGAATGGCAAATAGGCAAGACGAGAAATATCCCTCGTCCTTTATCCCACTATTCTAATAGGGAGAATTTTCTTATTGTCTCTGCTTCCATAGGTACTTCTCACCCTAGAAGAATTTCTCACAAGACAAATATTTTATTTTTTATTATTTTTAAATTATTTTTAAAAAATACTTTATTAAATTATAAAATAAAAATTTTCAATGATACTTTTACACACAATTATACTTTTGTTTAACTCATTTCTCCTTATATCGATTACAATTGGATGAATGAGTAAAATTATTACTTTACGAAAATATTGTTTTTGTGTGTTCTTCAATTAACAAAATTTTATTATCAAAGTGAAACTATGTTTTTTAGATTTAGGAATTTAGTGGAAGCTATGTTTTTGTTAAGTACGTCTGAGTCTGATTCTCTTAAATTGTATTTATAATACACACACTCTTCTTAGTTAGTATTTTAGACTTTTTATGATAAAATAATACTCAACTAGTATTTTAGACTTTTATGATGAAATAATACAAGATCAGAAGTAAATTTGAGGAAAAAGGAATTTGATAATGAAATAATACAAGATCATGAGTGACTTTAACGAAATAATATAAATTCAGAGGTAATTTTGACGAAAAAGTTCACTTTATCCTTTATTGTCACTTTGGAATAAGTTTAGGGGTTTACTTGGAACTTTAGCCCTATTTTGGATTTTAAGCCAAAATAGGATACAAATTATTTCTTTTTTTAATTCATTTTTTATTTCATTACTTTTAATTTATTTTTAATAATAATAATAATAATAATAATAATAATAATAATATTGTTATTATTATTAATATAATAATCAAAATTCTTGTAATGTTCTCAATTAAATCAACTTAATCAATAACTTAAGAAAACTTTAACAAAATAATATCCTTAATATTTTTTAAACAAATTTATTAAATATTTACTTAAGATAATAAATTCACATAATATAATTAATAATAAAATTACTTAAATCATACACTCATTTTTATTTTTAAATTAATTTCTATAAATTTCATAAATCTCAATTAAATTCTTACTTAAATAATTAATTTTGTATCCTTAGTTTCTTAAATCATTAAATATATTTCTTTTACGTAAACTCATCTTAAAAATATTAAATATCATCATATGCTCATTTCAATTTAATTTTTAAATATAAAATATTCATTAAAAATAAATCTTTAAATAAAATTCATAATAAATCACATAATCTTAATTAAAATAATAATTTCATCAATCTAAAATCACTTCTCGTTAAAAAAACTAAATTCACTTCTCGTTAAAAAAACTAAATTAACATATACATTAAATAATCTTTTTAAATACAATAAAATATATCTAATTATTATTAAATCAATTAAATTCATAATTATATCATAAAAATAAGTGAAATTATATATATAATGCCTTCAATTACCATAATTTCCTAAAATTGAATTCCAAACTTTACATTCAAATGCTATAAGTACTTGGATAATGTTGTATTCTACCACACTCTTTTCTTAATAGAGAACTTAGAAGGATTGTCATAGCTCTCTTAGGCTTTTCTATAAGCTCCTACCATCCTTTCTTTGTACTGGCTCTTCAATACCATCTATAATTTTGGAGAGTGGATTCCATTCTTTCACTACACTATCCCGAACATCCATAGTATCACTATCAAGATAAATCTCCATTTAATACTTCTAATTGGCATAATCGATCCCATTGAAGTTGGCTTAAGATGTTGATGGATCCCTTCATTGGTCATTTGATCTTTGCTCGAATAATTAAGTCTTTAAAAATGAGATCTTATTTTTATACCAATTATTGGCCCTTATGCACCAAGAAGGAGAATGAATTGGTAGGGAAGTAAAAATGTTGGTAGCAAAAAATTTAAAGATTGAAAGGAAGGAAGGAAGAAAGATAACAAATAAGAATTTTATAGTGGTTTAGGTAATAATAAATCCTACATCCACTCTCCATGAAACACACTTGACCTAATCCATATGCATTTCAATTGTGTTATATTTACATATATGCATCACATGAAATAAGTATGATGATAAAATTTACATCATTGCATTTGATGCACTTGAATATGGATATGATATTTGCATAGTTGCATAACAATAGTCAAGTGTAGTGTGTTTGTGTGTGTATATAATTCTTAAAATCTTTATTTCTTTTGACAATAAATTTATTTGTTTTTCCTTTTGATTAATAAAATTAATATCAAGATAAATTTAAGATTCTTGCAAAAGATTGATTTCTTTAGCCAAAATAGGTTGAACAAACTTGAAACAAATTTCCTTTCTAAAAATGTTTTTACTGATTCCTTTTTCATTACATAAAAAGGGTAAATAAGAGTAGTAAAAGGGTTTCTTAAAATAACACTAATAGTAATATTTTTTGATAAAATAAATTGAGATCTAAAATAGATTCCATTATAGTAGACTTTGGCATTTGATATCTTATAATTAACATTAAGTTTTCCACCATTAGCAGTATAAAGCCTTTCAACGACTTTTTCATAATAAGTTATAGGAATCAAATCTTCTTGAATACAATTCATGTTTGCTCTAGAATCAATCATGACAGTACTATTTAAATGAAAATCATTATTAATAACTAAATCAATAATAAAGATCCATTTTTGATAATTAACTTTTGAAATAATATTCAAAAACTATTAAGTGAGGATGTCTTCAGCTTTCCCCATGATTGAATAAGAAGTACTTGGTTGAGAAATATGATTTTGAATAATATTTGAAACACTATACTTTAGAATATCTTATTTGATCAAATTATTCTTATTTTTAATTCTAAAATATCTTTCTTAATATTTTTTTTTATTTCTTCATGCAATTCTAAAACAGTTGGAGGAGAAACCTTTTTATCAAATCTTTTGAAAATATCATTAACATTATATCTTTCAAAATTTGTAACAGGTTTGTCTATAACAATTTCTTTTAATTTTAAAAGATATTCCTTTTGAATCAAGGATTTTTAATTTTTTCAATTGCATTAAAAAGTAATGAAGTATCCTTAGTAATAACATTAATAGTTTTAAGATTGCAAACGCAAGGACCCTCACATTCACAATCTTTTTCTTCTTTAGAGGAAACCTCTTCATTAGAAGATTGAACAACAAAGATTTCATTAAAATCCTCACTTTCTGATTTCGAAGAACTAGTTAAAAGCAAATTAAGCATTTGCTTCTTCAATTTATCAGAAATATCAAGAACATTAATCTTATTTTTCATAAAATATTGATTCTTAAAGTGACCAACTCTTCCACACTTAAAACAAATAGGAGCCATTGATTGTTTTTTTTCAAAATGTTTTAGAATTTCAAAATAGTAGAAGATTGACCTCTAGACTTCCTAGAAGCCCATCTACTATTTTTACTCCTATTGTTATTCCAGCCTAAAATTTTCAAAGAAGTGAGTCTTTTAGAGAGTCACCTACACCACTTTAACAAGTCAATTTTTTAAACAGTATTCCTAGGTCCATTTATAGAGAATCAGATCAAAGATTTGATGATGAGTCTCCTATTAATCCTAATTCTCCTACTGATCAAAGTAGAATGTCTCCATCTCCATCTCAATTGGAAAGATTTTCAACAATTAACATGATTTCTAAACCTTTCACTATTTGATAAAGAATTTTGAAGAAAAGAATACACACACACACACACATTTATTAAAAATTTTATTAATAGAAAATCCTTCTTGAAATTGTTCTTGAATTTCTTCTTCTTCATTTTTAGTGACAATAGAAATTCTAGAAGGAAAAGTTTAAACAAGAGGAGGAGAAGTATGAAAAGAATTAAACTTTTCTTGAATTTTTTGTAAAATATCTTTATCAGAATATAATTCACAATCACTAGATAACTAAGTTGGTTGAAAACAATGTTTTGCTGGATCAATAATAGGATGATTGCCAGAAGATGAAACTTTTGAAAAATTTTGCAATTCTACCCTATCAAGTTGACAAGCAATAATATGTAAAATTCTATTTGAATAATTATTTTGAAATTAAATATTTTTAATATCTCTTAAAGAAGGTCATTTTTTATCATCATCAATAACATTTATTCTTTTAAAAGGAGAACAAATAACTTCTTGTTCTTGAAAATTAATTTTAACTTCTTCAAAAGGTGAATGAACACTAGAAATACTATTTCCAGAAGTTGCTACACAAGTTTGAGAAACTCTTTCATTAACATTTATTTATTTAAATGGAAAATCTATTCCTTTTAATCTAAAGAAGGTTGAAAACCATATAAAAAATGGAACATTGTGTTTAATAGAATTTAAAAATTAATAATATTTAATTTTTAAATCTTCTCTTTGATTTTCATCAAAGTGAGTAACAAACCATTTCCATTTTTCCTTATCATAATCTTGTCCTAACTCTTTTCTTAAAAGTTCTTTATCAATTGTAAAGAGTTTTGAAGTAATATTAATGGTTGAAAAGCTTTTCGTATGAGATGGTGAAGGAGACATCCTTTGTTGAACAATAGGAACTGAAGAAGTAACATCCTCATCAGACCTTTGATCCAATTCCCTATAGATAGGTTTAGGAATTTTATTAGAAAAATCAACTTGTTGAAGTTGGGCTGGAGATTCCCTAAAGGAATTATTTAGCTAAAAATTATTAGTAGGAATAATAAGAGGAGTAAAACTAGTAGAAGGACTTCTAGGAAGCCTAGATGTAAAACTTTTACTATTTTGAAATTCCAAAACATTTGAAACAGTAGGAGAAAATTGTATTTGGATAGATCAATCAAATCATTTCGAAATACTAGACAAACTTGAACCAATTTCAATAAGTCTAGGATTAAAAATATCTTTTAATTTCCAAGTTCTAGCCTAACTAAGTTCATACCTTCTTAGCTTTTTGGGAACCAGATCTTACTATGTTGAGATTTTGCTTCAAAAACCAAAGTGTCATTTCTTAAAAATTTACACTTAGATTCAAGATTTACAATGGTTGTCATAACCTTATAGCAAACTTTGTAAATAATGGCAAAAAAGTTTGAATTAGCAGCAAAATCACTATTTTCTTTTTTAACTTAATAGTTAAAGACAAGGTATCCAAAATTGTTTCATCGAAAAGAGATTTTGAAAAATTTGGATAACAATTAAAATAAATCAGACCATTAGCCAAATTGGATTCGGCCATAGCCAAAATAGAGTTTGAAAAGTTTTGATGCCTAACATCTTGTTAAACATAAAAAGACAAGAATATCAAGACCAAGTCTAAACAATGACTTAATAGCAACCTGCACCATACTAAGTTGAACATATTTATATCTTTCTCTATATTTTAAAATAGCATCTGGAGAAAGAAGTTGAATATTTTCATGCTCATGACTTGAAGACATTTTTTGCTTAGTTTGCTTAATAGCATAATCAGACATAAATTCAAATGAACCAATTTTATAAATTGAATTAACATCTTTCTTAGGGGTAGACCAATTATGAAGTTGATTTTCAATATGGGCATGTTTACTTCTTTATAATTTATATCAGCATTTGAAGAGTAATCCTCTAACATAGAATTTAGAGCATGAGAGGTGGATGTAGAAGATGATGATGTTAATGATATGAATATTTTATTCATGGATTAGGTAGGTTTTAGTGGTATGAATGAGGGACCACCTAATGGGACCACCAAAACTCAATGACTCAAACTGGCTGACCAACAAACACAGATATTACTCAAGAACACAAATATCTTACTCAGGTTTTGCTCTAATACCACAAGCATAGCAGCACCTCGTATAAAAAAAATTTCAAAAATTTAAATGTGTATGCAAGCAAGCTTTCTGATGTGCAAGATTCTTATAAAAAGCGAGCATAAAGCATACTTAGTGAATGCAATGAAATAGAGGAGCAAAATATAGAAAGAGGAATTTATTTCTTGAAACAAAATTATAGTGAGAGAACAGAGGGATCAAAATTAGTGAGACATTTGCTTCTCTAATTGAATTTTGCTTTGCTCAATTAAACATAACATATATATAGACCTAAGAAATGGACTTAATAACATTTGAAATCCAGGGACTTAATAGGGTCTTAAGTCCATAGTGGATAACAACTTAAAAGATTCCTAATAAATAAGAATAAACAAAGTGGTCCATATACAAAGATAGAAAATGTGGTCCAAATGGTCCTTAAATCAACATAAAAGAATCTCATCAACTTAAAAATAGCAACATACAAGATTAACGGATGGCAAAACAATTTAATTATACTAGGATGAGCTGGATGCCATAACAGTCATCTTTATTGCTTTGAGCATTATTTGAATCACTTTCTTCCTTATCATCTTCTTCAGATACTTCTAAAAGAGCTTTTAACAAAAGCTACTTGTATTCTCTTCTATCTATAGCTAAAGACAAGGTAGCCTGCAACTTACTCTTTATTGACAAAAATTCCATTTGTTTATGGCTAGAACTAGGAATAATAGTATTCCTCACTTTAAGCCAAGTAACAACGACTTTTTTGTTAACCTGTTTAATTTTAAAATTAACCCACCATTTAGCATTAAAATGCCTCCAAAGGATATTAATCTCATGGTCTAGATTCCATTCTAAAGGACATTCTTTTGTCATCTTAAAATTCCAAGTCAGGATCCATAGAATTCCAAAAATTGAAGTAAAGGATATCAATGGATCTTGAGTTGCCTTTTTAATTAATTGCTTAAATTTTTGAAACCCTTCTTGCATCACCATTGGAGCTAGGGTATGAACCTAGCTAAAGTAAAACCACCATTCTTGGAATCATGATGGAAAAGTAACATTAATTCCTTTATTAAAATAGAAGAACCATGAATGGTTGAATGACTTGAATAAGAATGCAACAAACCAAACATCTTGATAGTCAGGATAAGAGTAACTTAAAGGATCAAAAGGTTTGGAAAATTCCCTTTTAGTCAGAAGATTTTCCTTCCAATCACGAATAGAAAGAACTCTCAAAATCTTACATTTTGAGTAAGAGATCTTGCTAAGTTCATTTTCATTCATAACATCTTCTATCTCAATGGAGTTTGAATAAACAAGAATAAATTCATAAAAGATTCGGGTCTTATTAGGATGAGAGGGAAAAAGAAAAAAATTGGTTTGACCAAATTTTGAATTGTGGAAGTAAAAAAGTCTCTCATCAATTCGGGTTTAACAAAACAATCCTTAACATGTGGGGTTTTTTAAAATAAATACAAGGTTCTTTCTCTTTTGCCACAATTTGGGAAAAGAGTTGAGGTTTTTCTTTATTTTTATTTTTATTTTTATTTTTTCTATTAGAGGAGGCTCCAGCAGCAGAAGTAACAGAGGGAGTAACAGGTGGTCTGGGAATAGGGGCAAAGATTGGTAATAATTCTAAGGTTGAGATTTTCTTCTTTGGTGTAGACATTTTGAAGTTTTTAGAAAGAAGAGCTAACCTGTTACAATTTCGGGTTGTCTTGTAAGAATTCCCTTGTTAAAAAATCAGGAAGAGAGTTTGAAACACCTTTAACATACTCGATATCAAAATCAAAATTACCTAAATTGGCTTGCCATCTGACAAATACTTGTTTAGAAATAAAATTATTAACATCCTTTTCTTAAATATGTTTGGCTGTAGAGCAGTCAATTCTTAAGAGAAATCTTTTATTGAATAAATCATGTTCAAATTTGGTAATACATAATACTATTGATAAAAGTTCTTTCTTAATAGTAGAATACTTCCTTTGCGTATAATTCCAAGAGCCTGAATGGTATTTAACAAGAGACTTAAGGGTTTGATTAGGAAGTTTTTGTTTAAGAATTCCCTCAAAATCTATATTAGAGGCATATGTTTTAACAATGAGAAAGACATTAGGGTGAGGTATGGCTAAACAAAGAAGTTTCTTAACTTTCTGTTTGATGGTTTTAATAATGGCAGTATACTTAGAAGTCCATGCTGGAGCATTTTTCTTAAGATGATGAAATAAAGGCTTACAATGAAAAAGAGGTTCGTACAATGAAAATGAATACCTAAAGGATTTAAGAATTATTTTTTGGAGTTAAAAGATTGGATATCAAAATACAAAAAGTTTAAAGAGCACAATATGAGTATTTTCTCATATAAATTTTTTCTTAATCATATTTGTTGAATTATTTATTTTTATTTTGAAGTTTTCAAAAAATAAATCTTCTGAACCCAAAAAATATTTTTCAAATGATTAGTATTGTAGATCTTCCAAACTCTCTTCTTCTAAACCTTATTCTTCAAAATGTAAGGAGTCTAAACCAAAAAGAAAACAATCTTCTAAAAGGCAGTATGTGGCTCCTGTTTGTTTCAAATCTGGAAAAGTTTGTCATTTTAAGAATCAATATTTTATGAAAGATAAAATTAAAATTAAGGAACAAATGATAAATTTGCTTTTATCTAGTTCTTTTAAATCTAAAAATGAAGATTTTAATGATGTTTTGGTTATTCAATCTTCAAGTGAAGAAGTTTTTACTGAACCTTAAAAGGGTTGTGTTTGTGAAGGTCCTTGTGTTTGTAATTTAAAATCTTTTTAGAAAGATTCGATGGATCTATCCAGATACAATTTTCTCCTATAGTTTCAAACGTTTTGAAATTTCAAAATAGTAGAAGAACTACATCTAGGCTCCTTAGAAGTCCATCTATTACTTTTACTCCTATTATCATTCATGCTGAGAATTTTTAGCCAAATAATTCCTTTAGGGAATCTCTAGCCGAACTTCAACAAGTAGATTTTTCTAATAACATACATAGACCTATCTCTAAAGAATTAGATCAAAGGTCTGATGAGGATGTTACCTTTTTAGTTCCTATTGTTCAAGAAAGGATGCCTCCTTCACCATCTTAAATGGATTGTTTTCAACCATTAATATTATTTCAAAACCCTTTATAATTGATAAAGAACTTTTAAGAAAAGAGTTAGGACAAAAATATAATAAGGAAAAAATACACATGCAAACATACATATATACATACACACACACACACACACACACACACACACACACACACACACACACACACACACACAGACACAAACACACACACACACACACACACACACACACACACACACACACACACACACACACACACACACACACACAAATATGCAATTTGTATATATATATATATATATATATATCTATATATATATATATAGATATATATATATATATATAGATATATATATATATATATATATATATATATATATATATATGTGTGTGTGTGTGTGTGTGTGTGTGTGTGTGTGTGTGTGTGTGTGTGTGTGTGTGTGTGTGTGTGTGTGTGTGTGTGTGTGTGTGTGTGT
>CATIWR010297698.1:0-21390 GCA_949677035.1 Omphalea diandra
TATATATATATATATATATATATATATAAGGATTTAAAGATATAAAATTAATTATTTAAGTATGAAAATAATTGGGATTCAAGGAATTGATGAAATTAATTTAGTTAATATGAATATATAATTTAAATGATTTTAATGTTAATTGCATTGTGTGAATAAATTATGTTAAATAAATGTTTAAGGGATTTAATTAATTTATTTAAGGATATTAAGTTATTTAAGTTTATTTGGATTATTGATTAAGTTTATTTAATTGAAAATATTTTGTGAATTTATTTAACTTAAAGTATTTAACTATGAGAAATTAAATTATTTATGTGAGAAGATTTTTATTAATTTTGAGAAATCAATATGAAAATATATTTTATATCATAAGAAATGATTGATTAAGAATGACTTATTATTTATTAAGTAAATTTAATATTAATTATTTAGATGAAATATTATATTTAAGTTTTAGATAATTAATTTAGTTAAAGTTAATTATGTATTTTGTTAAAAATAATTTATTTATGGATGGATAATTTAATTTTAAGAATTTAAGTATTTTACATGGTATATATTTTAATTACAAAATTTTAAATATTTTAATAATACTATTATTATTATTATTACTATTATTATTTTAAAAAAGAAAATAAAAAACCAATAAAAATGAAAATAGATAAAATTAAAAAAAAAAGAAAAAAGGAATGGCGTAATGTAATAACTGTGTTGGTAAAGCCAAAACATTTTATATATTTTGGATTAGCCAAAACAATGTGTTAAAAAAATGAACGAAAGTTAGTTAAAACCAAATGAAAACAATTGAAAGAAATGAGATGCAACACAAAGGAATAAGAGAAGGACAAGTGTAGAACATTCGTATCCATACTGTAGCCTAGCACACACACACACACACACACACACACAAAGGGAGAGAAAGAGAAGTGGGCAAATAAGGGTAGATTTTCAAATCGTTACATCTCTGTAATCAAAGCTATGTTTTTAGGTGATTCAAGTTTTTATGGAAAGATCTCTTCACAAACTTTCTATTGACACTTGCGTCGCCAAAAAAGAGGTTGGACGACAATAAAAATGTCAATCAAAGGTTCAATTAAAATTTCATTTTTTATTGATTTCGAATAAAATAGTAGCTCATACGATGATGTCACTAATTCCTATGAACTCTTGGCAAAATGAGATATTAAGATAGTTATAGTCGATTTTCCAATAGCCACCGACGACAAATTTTAGTCATCACACGTTGAATGGCGATGATTTGGTAGGCCTATATAGAAATTCATGTCAAAAATGATATTAATTTCTCCAATCACGATGGTTCAGGTTTCATGAATTTTGAAGATCCCAATAAGATTTTATAAATTTAAATTCATTTTTTATAATTATAAAGTGGGTTCTAAAATAAAAAAAACATTAATGTTTATATAAGATTTATTGCTAGAAAATAAGCTATATAGATTTAAAATAATTCTAAGTGAATTATTGATAGAGGAATTTAAGCTAGTTGAATGTAATTTGATTAATTATATTTTTAGACTAAATTGAGCAAATATAAAAAGTTTAGGGATATTTATGAAATTAAGAATTTTAAGGCAATTAATAGAGAATTAATAATATTTATGAATATAACTTAAGTTATTATGATGAAATAGAAAGTAATGATGCCAATTAAGGATATAATGTAGTAAATGGACTAAATTGAAAAGTTTATGAAAGTTTGAGGATTTAACGAATTAAGGGATTCAATATGGAATTAATAGTAGTTATGCATGCATATGAGATGTTAAATGGTAATTAAGAGATCCTATATAACTATGGACCAAGTTGGGCTAAATTGCAAGTTTAGGAAAAGTTTATGCCTAATTCTCTTATAAGCCTTTTTTGCCAATAGTAGTTGAATCTTTGCATAATGCATGCTATGGATGAGTTTAGACAACTCTCCATATTTTTTAGTGTTTTCATTATATTGATACAAATTTGTTTCTATCTTTAGGTGTATTTAATGTTAAAGATTAAGGATAAAGAAAGAGTTAAACAATTGAAGATTAGCAATACCAGATGAGGAATTTTATTGTGGTTTTTAATGTCCATTTATTCATGCATCATAGTTTGTCTATAGGCCAAAGTATACCAAATTATTTTATATAAAGTCATATGCATTTTTATGAATGAAATGAAATGACATAATATAAATGTTTGTATAAATGTTGTATGATGTAAGGATAGTTCAAGAATGATGTGAGAATCCAAAGACTCATAGCTAGTTATGTATGGATTGAGACTTATATGATATTAATGATATGATATGCATACATGACATGGCTGGTGAGAAAACTTCCCTATGTAAGAGATATGTAAAAGAGATAGTTGGTGAGGTAATTCCCATGAGCGCATAGTTGGTGAGGCAACTCCTTTATGCGAGAAAGATAAATAACCTAAGGAGGAATTTCTATGGACTTGACTATCCATATGTGTAATGTTATGTTATGTAAATGTTGTATGCAGATGATGTGCCATATAGTTGAAAATGCATCCATGTAAAACCATTTGAGCATGTGTGTGGATATATAGAATTCCTCAATGAGTTTCTCATAAGGAACTCACCCCTCCACA
This sequence comes from Omphalea diandra, assembly GCA_949677035.1. Taxonomy (NCBI): domain Eukaryota; kingdom Viridiplantae; phylum Streptophyta; class Magnoliopsida; order Malpighiales; family Euphorbiaceae; genus Omphalea; species Omphalea diandra. The sequence goes on from CATIWR010297698.1 coordinate 2,617, forward strand.
CACATAATGTTTTATAGATTAGACTTATGAAGACGTTATGGATATATGGTAGTAGTTAGAGAGTTAAGTTAAGAATTGTATATATGTTAAGTCACCTCATTTATTTCTCATAGTTGCCTAAGTTATTATGTATAAAAGTTAATGAAAATCATTTATATAATTAAAAATGTGATTATCATGCACTTTACATTTTTTAATATTTCCCTAATTTCTTTAATTATGATATGAAATGTCTAGAATGACTTTATTATGTGAGAGTTAGATGTTAATAATTATGATATATAATGTAATAAGATTACATGTGAAATAATTATATGTTAATAATTATGATATGCAATGAGATTAGAATAATGTGAGTTTAAGTATGAACATCTTAATTCTAAGGATTACTTATGGGAGCTTATTTTATACATATGATTTATGTTAATAAAGAAAGAAAATAAATGTAATAAAAAGAAAAGAAAATAAATATAATGTTTTAATAAATATTTAACCAATAACTCCCATGTTGTATTCCTTAGAATTTAAGGCGAAGTTAATGTAAATTTAAGATTTTAATATCATAGTGACACAATGAAAGGCATAATGGGCCTTCTCAAGAGTTAATTTAGGCTTGTTATGGGTTCTAAAGACCTTAAGCCTTCCCATCCCCTAATGCTAGTATGATCCAAGATCATGATAGAGTGGTATGAGAGTAATGGTTTATATGATTGAACCTTTGAGATAGAGATGAGAGATAATAGAAATGATAGGAGATATATAAGGATATTTAGCTATGACTTGCAAAGATATAGGATTCTTTCTCTTCTTGTTAGTTTTCCTTGAGCTAAAATTATGCATTCACTATTAATATGTTATGTTTGTTAATAATAGGAAGTTTTACATATTAAGTATGTAGAACTAATGAAAACGTTTATGCTTGAAATCATGGAATTCAAGTACACCTTATGTTTTAATGTACCTCAATACTAAAACATTGTTATGATAAGATTATGTTATGGCATGATTGTTTGTATGATATTTATGTTTAGGCTTATGTTAATGATATTAAAGTTTAAATGAATTGATTGATGATCAATAGATGATGTTATAATATATGGAAGAAATAATATGATAGAGGTGATTGATATGTAGGCCCCAAATGGGGAATTGATTGTTTATGTTAAGGATTAATGCCCTGAGGGCTATGATTACATTTTATATGTTGTTTTTGATAAGGTGATTAGTCTAAAATATAAAGGAGACTCTATAGAAATTTTGATAGCATTTTAAGGAATTATAATATATAAAATGGAGATGGAAATAGTAAAAGAGAGTGAAAAATCATAGAGATTATTAGAAATGATATGATAAAGATAGAAAGAGAATGTAAGAGTTAAGAGATAAAGGTTATAGATAGAGTTTCAACGGTCTACTAGAGAAAGAAATGATTACTTTCAATGAGGCCATGTGGATTTATTAATCATGGTTATAGAATGACCTCCTGCAGTCATGACAAATTATCCTGACATTTTAAATGAGATTTAAAGCTCATAAATATTTTAAATGATTCTACAATTATGTATGAAATTTTTAAATGATTTCTAATAATCTTATTCTTTCTTAACTCTAAAGATCCTTAAAACTAAACATAGGTTGACTTAGATGATTTACGATCCAAGAATGATAAAGATAAGCAAAGAGAGGGATGTTAACATAGGTTGAATTGGATCATTTATGATCCAAGAATGATAAAGATAAGCAAAGAGAGGGATGTTAAGGCATATGTAACAATAGAATGAGAATTTGATGATGACTTTTAATAAATGGGGCATTTTATAAGGTTTTATAGATGTTTTTAGAAAATTTAAGTGCCAGAGTTATTTTAAGTATATTTCCCCAATTTTATGTATATGATTTTAAATTTTAAATAATTTAATAATGATTAGATATATTTTAAATATTTAAAGAGATTATTTAATGTATATGTTAGTATATTAAAGAGAAATGATTTTATGTTAATTAGATTATTATTTTAATTGAAATTATATTATTCATTATAAATTAAGATTAAGAGTTATGTTTAGTGATAATTCATAGTTAAAAAATTAAATTAAAATGAGTACATGATGATATTTGATATTTTTAAAATGATACACACACACACACACACACACACACACACACACATATATATATATATATATATATAAAGAGAGAGAGAGAGAGAGAGAGCTAAATAGTGGATTGATTTTTAAATCGCAATCTCTCCAACCAAAGTTCCACTTTCAGTGATTCAAGATTTTTATAGAAAGCTCTCTTCACAAACTTTACATTGACGCCTGATTTGCCAAAAAAGGAAGCCAGACAAGGGCAAAGAAACCTATCAAAGTTTTGGGCAAATATTTATTTTTTATCGATTCCAAACAAAGGAGAGCTTGTATGGTGACATAGTCAATTCCCACAAACTCCTGGTTGAAAGATCTATAAGATGGCCATGGTCAATTTTTCAGTAACCACCTATAATGAACTCTAGTCATTCCGCATGGTGGTTCTACACTCTACACTTGCCTAGTAGGCTCATGTCGAAATTAATGCCACAAAAAGATGTTAAATGTTCTGGTTACAATTGTTCAAGTTTCGAGAATTTTAAAAGTCCTGATAAGATTTTATTATTATTTTAGTAATTATAAATTAGGTCCTAAAATATAAAATTGATATTTGTATGAAATTTATTACTAGAAAGTCAGTTATATGGATGTAAAATAGTTTTAAATGAATCATTGATAGATGAATTGGAGCTAATTGAATGTAATTTAAGGTTAATTGTATTTTTGGACTAAATTGAGCAAATATGGAAAGTTTGAGGATATTTATAGAATTAAAGATTTAAAGATAATTAGTAGAGAATTATTAATAGTTATGAATATAGCTTAAGCTATTATGATAAAGTAGTAAGTAATGATGCTAATTGAGGATGTAATGCAGTAAATGGACTAAATTAATAAGTTTAGAAAAGCTTGAGGATTTAAAGGATTAAGATGTTTAATATGGAATTAATGGTAGTTATGCATGCATATGAATGGTAAATGTTAAAATAAGAGGTCCTATATGGCTATGGACCTAAATAATTAAAGTTATGTACGTAAATGTAATTTTTGGACTAAATTGTAAGTTTAGGAAAAGTTTATGTTTAACGCTCTTATAGTCCTTTTTGCCCAATAGTGGTTTAATTTATGCATAGTACATGTTCTATGGAGGAGTTTAGATAACTCTTTATATGATTTTTATTTTTATTATATTAATATAGATTTATTTCTATGTTTAGGTGTATGTGATGCTAAGGATTAAGGATAAAGAAATACTCAAGCAACTAAAGATTAGCAATACCAAGTGAGGTGTTTTATCATTATTTATAATATCTATTGTATTCATGAATCATACTTTTGTATATAGGCCAATGTGCAAAATTATTTTATATAAAGTTATATGCATTTTTATGGATGAAATGAAATGACATGATGTAAATGTCTGTATAAATGCTATGTGATGTGAGGATAGTTTAGGGATGAAATGGAAATCCAAATAGTCATAGCTAGCTATACAAGGATTGCAACCTATATGATATTAATAACATGATATCTACGCATGACATGACTATTAAGGAAACTCCCCGTGTAAGAGATATGTAAACGATATAGCTAGTGAGGCAACTCCCCCGAGCACAAACAACTAGTGAGGCAACTGCTTAGTGCGATAAAGATAAATAACCTAAATATGGATTCCTATGAACTTGACTATCCATATGTTTAATGTTATATTATGTAAATGTTGCATGCAAATGATGCGTCGTATAGTTAGAAATGCATTCATGTGAAGGCATGTGAGCATGCATATGAACATATAGAATTCCTCACTGAGTATCCCATAAGGAACTCACCCCTTCACACACACACATAATGTTTTATAAGTTAGACTTATGAAGACACTATGGATATATGGTAGAAGTTAGAGAGTTAAGTTAAGAATTATGTGTATGTTAAGGCACTACACATATTTCTCGAAGTTGCCTAAGATATTATGCATAAAAGTTAATAACAATTATGTATATATTAAGAGATGTTTGTATATTTTTGTATATCTCCATAATGACTATAAGTGTGATATGAAATGTTTAGAATGAGTTTATATATATGAGAGTTAAATGTTAATAATTATGATATATAATGTGATATGATAACATGTGAAATGATTACATGATAATAATTATGATACGTAATGATATTAGAATAATGTGGGTTTAAGTATGAACATCTTAACTCTAAGGACTACTTATGGGAGTTTATTGTATATATATATATGATTTATGTCATGAATGAAAGATAAGAAATGTAAGAAAGACAAAAGAAAAGAAATATCATGTTAAAGAAATATTTAACCCGTAACTCTCATTATTGTATTCCTTAAAATTTAAGGTGATGTTAACATAAGTTTAAGATTTTAATATCAAAGTGAATTAGCGAAAGGTATAATGGGCCTTCCCACAAGTTAAATTAAGCTTGTTGTGGGTTCTAAAGGCCTTAAGCCTTCTCATTCTCTGGTATCAACAAAGTATGAAATCCTAGTCATGACAGAATAATTCTAAGGTTTTAGTTCCAATCAAGAAAGTTAATGACAATGAGATTGTTAACATCAAGCATGCTACAAAGAGAAGTATTATTACTCATTTTTCAAAACTAACAAACAATGTAACATTAAACCAGTTTCATGCATATGTAAGTTACCAATTTAAATAAGGTTAACTTTTTTTTTAATTTAAATCAGCTCTCCCATTATTTTATTATGAATTGATAGTCTTGACTGTTAAAATAAGTGTTCAAGTTATTAAAAATCTTAGTGGCTAAGACCTTATTCAATTTACCTAACCTTTAGTGACTTAATAAATCAAAATAAATGTTCAAGGTAGATACTTTTATCAATCAAATCATATGTTACTCCTAAACTGTTTAAGTGATAAATCCTTATCACAAATGCATTATATGTGCTTTCCTAATTATTCCTACAATTCTTATATGATTAAGCTATATGCATCTAGATAATATATAAATGGTTAAGTAGGACCTTTTACTATAATATGAGACATGTTCATTTTATAGGGTCTTGAATGACTTAACAAACCTTACCATAAAAGAAACTCTAGGCTTATAATATAATAATGAAGGCACTAGAACTTAACATCATTTTTTAAAGAGATTTGTTAATTTTAATCTTATTAAGAGGATCATATATTGGCATGATCACGGATAGCTCACATGCACTGATATAATATCAGGCATCATATACACTAATATATATCATAAATACTAAACACGCCACCTATGTGGATGATAATGGACTTTCATCTAAACTAGCATTCTTGAGCCAGTAAAATGCTATGTGTCATATCCTAAGTAAATGAACATTTTTCTTACTCCTTGGTAGTCCTTATGGTCCTTCATCTCCTTTACCATGTATGTACAAGATCTAATCTAATTACATTCCTTAATTTATAAACTAACTTCTAAAGTTACATAAACTTTAAGCAACCTCAAGTCCCTTTTTAGAGGCGTGAGGTGAGAAGAGAACATTACAACACATAATGGATAAGAAAGGTAAGACGAACATGCCCTATTTATGAAATTAAACCAAAAGATATGATAAACCATCCAACATACACATATGGCTCTAGCGTAGTCCATAACCATCCATCATCCATCATAATCAAATTATATGTATAAAATAAAATAATGAATCATAATCAAATTACATGTATAAAATAAAATAATACTTATACTTTACGTTAAAGAATTTATATACTATTAAAAATGATATTTCAATAATTAAAAATATTAACTTTGTCAATTTAATGGTTACAACTTAAATAATATTCATATGTTTGATTTTAATATGCAAAAGATACTAATTTCTTATCATAAAGATCATAAATCATATTTATTAATCAATTATGCATATCTTGTAACAACCATTTTCATTTACAAAACTCAGCATTCATGTCCAAAATATATATGCATAAAGGTGTTAATCATCATACATACACAATCCAACATGTATTTAATGTACATATATGTTAACTAATGTCAAGGCTAGTGACTATAAATTGTTTCCTATCTAGATGTATGTACATGGGACAAGGAGAGAGAGAGAGTTGGAATTCAGTCGATGACCTGTGGTCCATATGTCTCGATGCAAAACTCTAAGCACCAAAATGTCCAATCTTATGCTTCATTATTTGAAAAAAAATTGCAATTTGGTGAATCACGACTCAATGAATAAAAATAATAGTCAGATTCTTATAGCACGACCAACATAATAATATCATCAGGATACATTACAAGTATAACAATTGACTATGCAAGTGCAAGTGCAATAGATTTATTTTTGTGTTGTGACCTTGCAAGGCAAGCACTACTCCTGGGAATTCATGTGATTCAAGTGGCATTTGATTTGCTAGCCAACATATAACAAGTGAACCATTTGATCCATAACATGTGCCAATGGGACATATTAGTCCATCTTCCACATGATTTGCAAGTGTTTGACAAGTCGGTCACAACATCCTTTTAGTTCCATATGCAAGTGTTCATAATAATAGTATACCAAGTAATCATTAAGACCATATAATTCTTGCTTGATTTGTATTCATATGTAAAAGGTAACAATTCAATCACGTATACATGTAATAGGACATAATCACATCATAAAATTATCACACATATACATATTAGAATATAATTATCATTTTTACTCACTTTTTTATGTAACCAACCTTTACGGTAGGTTTGGTTCTCTCTCTAGGGCTTCCTAAAAGTGTTGAGATCCTCATATTTGATACATACATGGTTATATGTATGCAAAAATGATTATGAATGCTTGGTATGCAACTATGGCACGATCCATGCAAGTGGACCTAATGTTTATGCATGTTTTTCCTTATATGGCAACCTGAGCTTGCTACACTCTCACAGCAATAATTCTAGATATACTTATCCAAATGGCTTGATTCTTTTTTCAAATAAACTAGAAACATAATGATACAAGTTGTTCAAATGGGGTGAATTTTTGAATTTTGTTATGTTTCAATGTCATCTCAATCTAAGTAGGTCTTACATTCTTGGGTATATTTCAAATTATACAAATCAAATTGCAAAACTGATTTACCAAAAGTTACACAACACATAAAGGAGCATTTTTCATGTTTACTCATTGTCTAATTGAGTCTATAAAATCACAAAAACAAATGACCAATCTCAAGGTGAGCAGATTTTTAACATGATGATAGTCAGTCATAATGAAAGGGCAATATCTCAATAACCATACAAAATTTGGCAACAATATTTTATAGTCATGTAGATAATATGTAAATATACAAATTTTAAGTTTAACACATCACTAAATTCCTAATCTATGGCTATCAAATTCTTGTAAAATAGAACTAAAAGACCGGTAAGGTTTCATCCAGGTACAAGGGTAAGTCACAATCAATAAGTCATAACTCTTACCACACAACAAATCAATCCAAAATGCTCTACAACTGTTTAGAGGGGATATAACCCTACAAGTTTCATGTTTTACACTTTGTCAAAATCAGAACATACGGCCATCAAAATATAAGAAAATAGAAAGACTGAGGTGATTTCGATTAGTTGTGAACCATCCCTAATTAAGGAGCCATAACTCCTTACACACACCAAATCAAGCAAAACGGTTTCATATCCATTTAGATGAGGTATAAAGATACAACTTTCATATTTTGTACTTTCTCTAATTCTTCTTCTAGAGTTATGAAATCATGGGTACAAAATTACATTCTAACAACAAAATCAGCACTTGTTTTTTGAATTTCAAATTCCATCCAAGATTTCTACCTCAAATACTCCATAATTCTTACTAACTATGCATGATTAACATTTCATGAGGGGTTAATTTAATTTGAGAAGAAGATAAACTAACTTACCTATTGTCCTAGAACTAGAAAACCTTAGGCTTCCTCCTTAGGCAACTCACTTTTCTCCTTTTTCTTCTTCTTCTTCTTCTTCTTATTCTTCTTTTTTCCTTAGCTCTCTCTTTTTTTGCTATACCTCATGTCTAAGCTCTGTATTCTGATCCTAAAGGGTCAAAAATCTCGCTTGTAAACCTATTGTAACAAGACAAAATCATGGTGTTGCATTCCTATTTGTTGGAAGTTCACTTTCCTCTTTTAGTCCCTTTTCTTCACTCCTTAAGCACCTTCATCCATGTCTTAATTCCTAGATGTCCTTATACTTTAAAATAAGCTCTAGAACACCATTATTTATGATGTTATAACATGTACACAACATAAAACAATTTGTCATGCGAGTATACAAACATTACAAATATGTTCAAGTGTCCCAAATGCAATGGTGCATGTGTCATCATCATGCTTATCCAATTCACGTATCTAAATGATCATTTATTCAATGCATATGTTCATTTGGGATTTCATATCAATTATGCAATGAATATGTTCATGTGATAATGCTAATAAATGTGGATAGGGATGTGACATATCTAATCATATTAGAATAATAAATCAACATATATAATATTAATTCAAATTCATATATAAGCTTATGGTATTGAACATCTCAATACATCACACTTCTAAACAATTTAGCATAATCTATATATCTATCTTGGCACATAATTAACCTAAAAATTCATGATTTTAATTTAGTAAATTATTTTCTTAAGAAAATAATTTATTTAGTTTAATTAATTTAAATACAAATAAATCATTTATGGATAACATATAAAAATTTTCTATTTGTGATTTAATTAGTAATCCTTATTAAACTAGATAACATATAATTCAAGTAAGTAAAGCATTGAAACAATTTCATAATTATATTACTTACTTAAATTTGATAAGAAATTTTCTAACTACACATTTATCTAATCATATTACAATAAATATATGTATATGTTACAAGAAAAAAGAAAACATTAATAATATCTTAAACCTATTTCATAAATAATTTAAGATTAACTCCTTAGTCCATTCCATCCTTATTCAATTAGTATAACCAATTACCCAACATTAAAAATTAGGAAACATATTTTAGGTCATATAAGGATTATAAAATTATAGAATTCAAGCAACAAATCAAAATCCATTAGCAATTATGATTAAGGCACGATTTTCACAAAACCTGAACATAGTAGGATTTCTTACTTACTAACCCTAAAGTGCATAACTAAGGGGCTGTCATATTGGATAGTAGCCACACCAACCCTAGACCTGCCCCTGAGTTCTATTATTATTGACAGCTCCAAATCCACCAACTATGCCACCTTTGTATGTGTCATCCCTTTCCTTTCTTCATCTCATTTCCTTTTTTTAATAAATCATTAGAAATTATAAAAGCTTTATGAGCTTTTAAATACATTAAAAATTAAACAAAGTACACCAAGCTTAGTCTCCAAGCATGGATGACCTAGTCACTCATCATTCTTGCTTCACAAACAAGTTGATCAATTTCTTTAAAGCATGGCAACCATTACTAGCTCAAATCACATGTTATCCATAATTCCAAGCACTTCTTAGTCCAATAATGGTTATTTTTAACAATTCAAAACAACCTCATAATAATGCATAGAAGACTGGATACATTATCAAGTCTAAGATGACTAGTTTTGCAAGAAAACTTAATTTTTGATTGAGAAAAATATTGGGCAGCAATATAATCAGGTCTTTAATGATTAAAACCAATTTTAAATACTCAAGAACACATACATTACTATCCAAAACATAATGCTGCAAACTATGAACAAAAACCAAATAATGAAGTTAATTATATATCTCAAAATTCATAATTCTAGGTTTTACATAAATTGAAAAGGATTAAGAATATGCAAATTCAATAATTGAATTTCTAAAACATTAAACTAGGTTTTTGACTACAATATAAAACAATTTTAATTAGCCATGCAATCAATCATAATAACATAAATAAGAAGAATTTAATTCGACTAGAACGATATCTCCATGTAAGCATGTTTTATCATGAAAATATGATAATCCTAATTTATTTAGAAAATTGATTTTGGAAAGAATTTTAATTAAGCATGAATGATTAAATTATAAAAATCAAATTATTTAATAATACAAACATTAAAACCTTTATATTAATAAAGACTCTGATACCATTATTGGGAATCATAAGCCTAGACAATCTAGGTGACATGAAATAGAAATTTGAAACTAAAATTTTATTTAATTCCCATCCATGGATTACACTAATTCCTAGTAATGATTAGAACCCTAACAATCTAGTTATGAATATTACCTCTTTGACCAAATACCTAAAAATAATCAATCTTCATTATAATGGGTTATAACAAACCACAGTCATTCTCAAACACCTTTGAATCCTATCTCTAGTAGTTATCCATATAGGAGCAAAGAGAAAATCTCTTGAACACCTTTAAGAGACAAGGTTGAAGGGGTTGCAAAGAGCTAAAAATCACAAAGAAAGGAGAGAGGGAAAACTTTTCTTTTCTTGGCTGAATGGTATATGGAGAACAACTAGATTCATTTTTGTTGCTAAAATCTCTTTTCAAGTCTCTCTCCCCTCTATGGTTAGCCCTTCATATTCCTTGTACAAAAGGATACCAAGCCTTAATCTCTTTAGGATAAGTTAGCTTCCATAAGCCTTAAGTCCCTAAAATTATTTACTACTTATAATTTAAGTCCTGAATAATTATAATGAATAACCAATTATTAATCTTATTTTAGTTTCTTTTTAAACCTTATTGTGTGTGACCCATTAGGCTTCCTAACAAGTTGACATTAAATATGAGTTACAATTCTAAATCAAGAAGTTTAGAAATAATTAATTAAATGTAACTTAATTTATCATTAATTTCATAATTAAGTAACTCATACTTTGGCACTTTTGGCTACACATCATGTCTAGACAACTACTAAAATGATCAAGATGGCTTTATCTAACCCTTGGTAGAAAATTTATCAATGTAACTCAATCCTTTCATTATATGACATATAATCAAAAAAAAAAAAAAAAGAAATAATCTCTCCTTTATATTGTTTAATATTTATTAATGTTTTATATTAATCATTGACATTGTGATCTAGTATAAGAGTTTCTTTTATTCATCTATCAAAACTTATACTTGTGATCAATGAATCCTATCTTGATCACCCATCGAATCTATTAAGCACATTTTATACTCAAAATATGCCTTATAAATGATCCATGGTGATATGTGTAGTTCTAGTAACACACCTATGATAAGATACTATGGTGATATCAAGTCATTAGAATCACTTACACAACTTGTATGGGAGATTTTCATAAAGACAAAGATAATATTCCCTATGAAATTCTCAACTGGGCTATCTAGTGAACATGTTGTTAAAATTGTCGATGGACTTGGAGTTAAAGATTTGGTTTTATGGAATAAAGCTGCAGTTTTGAAATATATGTGGGAATTAATTAGTGTTAAGTATTCTTTGTAGGCTAAATGGATTTGCTGAAATAGGCTTCATAGACTTAGTTTTTAGGGTATTACTAAGCCTTTGTCTACTAGTTAGATTTGAAGGCATTTGTTAAAAATAAGAGATTGTTAAGAATTATATTGAATACAAGGTGGGGCATGGTAAATCTACATCATTTTGGTTTGATCCTTAGATTAAAGGTAGGTATATCCATTTAAGATCTCATTATTCCTAGGAATGCTTTGATGGCAGATGTGTGGAGAAGAAGGTGATGGATTTTGCCAAATCCTATTGATATGCTACTTTAGAAGCTTGAGATTTCATCTGTTCTAAATGCAAAATTAGTCCTAATAGTGTCGATAAGGTGAGATGGAAGCATACTAAGCATGATATGTTTACTATTCATTCTACCTTGAATTTTTTACAACTAGAATATATAAATGTTGGATGGAGGAAGTTGGTTTGGGGAAGCCCTATCATTCCTAAACATGGTTTTGTTCTATAGATGGCAATTTAGGGTAGATTACATACTAAGAGCATATTATTTAAATAGAAAGTGATTCGAGATAAAAGATGTGTGTTAAGTAATGTTGAAGAAGAATCCATTAAGCATTTTTTATTTTCTTGTTTTGAAAGTATTAAACGCTTGTAAGATTAATCGAGGAATCTTAATTTGGTAGTATGAAATTCTTTAATTTAGTAAACACCGTGGAGGAAAAGGCATTATTACTAACTTGTTAAGGTTGCCTTTGACAACAGTTATTTATGCTATATGGAGAGAAGGGAATTATAACATCTTTCAACATGATAAGTTTAGTATAAAAAGAATTATTCAATATGTGTATTCTATTGTGTTGATGTGTATGGGAGATAAAATGGAGAAGTCTTGTAAATATAATAGGATGATGAATAGTTAGCAACGTTTGAGAAGTTAAGAACCTTGTTTATATTGAGTTATATCATTGAAGTTTCATTTAATACAATTCTTTGGTTTGCTTGACTAAAAATAAAAAGAATATATATGTTAGTTCTTCCGCTAATAATAATATAGCTCTTCTTTCATTTCTTTTCTCTCATTTTTGGACTAATTATTAGTGATTTATTTATATTATTTTGATGGCTTTCTTCAATTTTTTATCCCCATGGTTGGTAAGCCTGTGTTTCCATTTACATCTTTGACTAATATTGTATCCCTTATATTGTCTTTTGAGGTGAATTACTGCTAAAGTTTTAATATGATTTGAATTTTGATAATGGAGAGTGGGGGTTATAGTGGAAGAGCATAAAGGGAAATTTAAAGTTTGTGGATGGAGACTAGAGAAATCGTATGTGGTGATAGTGATATACCAAAATTGCTGAAATAAACTCCTTCCACAAAATTGAAACACAAATCCTAATAATCTCTTCTTTGACTCTCCCTTTTCTATTTCTTTCCTATCTGATGTTACATTTAACTATCGTTTTTGCCATTATCTCAACAAAATGATGCATTGATGGGTGCTAATTTATTTTCCATGGCAAATAGCAGGTGAAATTCCTTGAAATTGCTCATCATCGACATATGATTCATTATCGTCATCTACTTTATCATCATTACCTCTTTAATCATCAACGTCATCGTCTTCATTTTAATCTTCATCCTCTTATTAAAGTCATTAGTCTTATTATTGAATTAGTTAGTTTGATGATTTTTTTTTTCTATATTCTTGGAGTGAGTTTTAATATGATTTGGATTTGGGGGGCGAAAGGAAATTATGATTGTAGCAGTGATTATAGTTCAGTTATGAAAATGGTTTGTTGAATATGGAGGATCCGACGATGAAAATGATTATTGTCATGAAGGATTGAGTGATAAAAGTAATGGATTTGATGTTGAGACGAGAGATTAGAGGAAATAATAATAATAATAATAAAAGAAATATTTTCTATTTTTCTACCTTACATGTGAAACCCAAAATAAAAGATCATGAATAATTAAACTGAAAAATTAATTTTATCTTCAATTAATATTTTTTTAAAAAATTCGAGGGGCAAATTAGCCCTTAAAACTTAAAATGACATATGTAAGGTTTTATATTGTTTATCATCAAGGAAATAATTTGGTTTATACTGAAAGCAAGCCAAAATTTGTGCAAACCGCCCAACCCAAATTCCTCACTTCCAACTTACTTTCAGTTTTGGATTTCTCAAATCCAACCTTTCTGTTTGGTTTGGCATATGAGCCTCAAACCAACCTATGCATACCTCTATCCAATAACTTTCGAATGTATCCAAACTTTCTAATATCCATAAAAAAAATTCAGAGCCTAGCATGGTAACAAAAGGCAAGAATTAATATCAAATTTATTTTCAGGAAGGATAGAGTTGTTGCCAAACAGCTGTTTATGATCAAAGTACAAAACTTATTATTCTGCTTCAATATTCCCTTCTCAAGGAATTTAAATGAGAAACTCTCTTAAATGCAAAAAGGGATTTAGTACTTTAAAATCTGTCACTGCCCTAAAACGAGTTCAATGAACTTTAGAAATCCTAACTCAACTGCCGTGCAAAAATTTTAAAAGTAAGTTCGACTTGTAAGGTGTGAACCACCAAAATCATCAAGAAACTACAACACAGGCAGAATATTATTATTTAATAGATTGAGTCAACTGAAAATCCCAAACTATAATCCCAAGGATTTCTCCAGTTTTTGGATCTCATTCAGGAATATCCAGGTCATCTGCAAATGAAAGCATCCATGAATCAGAACTGAAAAAAAAAACCTCAAGCAATCATCTTAGCTCAGGTCTTAGCACATGTCATGCATGTCCGTCAACATCAAAAGGCACACAAGCACACACTCACAAGCTACAAAGAGATAGAGAGAGAGATGACGACTATGTACCATGACGTGGGGAGCAATTCTAACACAATACACCGGGAACCCTGTGTAGAATTTTAAAGGTCCTCCAGACTTAAGAGTCTTCAAGGCACAGTCTAAAGAGCCAGTGTACGGATACTTTCCCTGAACATCAGGTTGCATTTTCTGTATTTGAGTTTTAACATAATCAAAGGGAAGACTGCAAGCTGAAGCAAAGAACCCTGAAACGGAACTTGCACCTGAGGACAAAAGTAGTTGTTAATCATGCACTGGTCCACTGAAATATTTAAAAACTACAGTATATAAGCGAGATGATGGTTAACATTATATTTCATATCCAAAATAGACTTTAGTAGACTTAATATAACAAATATAGTTTTTAGCATTTTGCTCCAGAAAATTTAATGATAATGGCCTCTTCATTTCAAGCCAGCAGTAATTACCTCATTCAAATGAAGCAACAAAAGTTTAATTCCAGAAAAGATTAAAAGAAAGTCATAAATGAGAGGACTGCCATAGTATACAAGGTCGGAAAAATCTGCTTCAATTAATTGCTTAGTTTTTAATATCTCAACTAGGAATTTTTTTTACATTATTGCCACTACAAGAAAAACAAACAGGCAACCCCACCACCGAACCATAAGGCTAGTCTAGCCTTTGCAACTTTGCTTACACAACATTATTTAGTTGTTACTAGAAATACACATATAGCCCTCTCAAACATTCGAAACACATATAAGAAACAAATATGAGTTTGACACTACAGTTACATAAATAACATTGTTACACCAGAATACATTGTGGAAATATACCCACTAAAATAAATTACTAGACAATTTGGCATCAACTCACATCTATATTTGTGATAAATCTTACCTAGCACTGTAGCAGCTTCACCAAAACCAAGGGAATCCCGGAAAAACTCGACACTTTGATCATAAGAAGCAAGCATCCCCATGTTCAATGCCATTGCTCTCACAACAGTGGGACCTGCACCTTTCCAAAGTGCCAAAACTCCTTCATCTGCAACAATTCGATAAAGGGCATGGAAGGCATTTGTGTAATTTCGGCGCTGAGCAGCAGGTAATGTAGCATCAGCCTGCATACGAATAAGTGCTAAATCTGCTGGACTGCCAACAGATGCTCCAATAGCACCAGCAGTTAGCCCACACAAAGCCTTCTGGTATAGAGGTAGGGGTTTCCCATCATTTGCTTCAATGGCTTTGTTGGTTAAAATCCTAAGGAAATCAAAAGAAATAATCCAACATAATTAACAAATGTTAGAATAAGAAAGAAATGACTATAATTTCACAAGTTAAACTACACAACCAACTTTATGGACATTGAAGTAACAATATGAGAGGTGTATACTACATTTGAGTAACAATATCAGAGGTATGTAACTACTATCTTCGAGTGACAATATGAGATGTGTAACTACCATATTCTGGAGAGTAACAATGCACGTACACACACAGACACTAATATAGTATAGGGAATAACAATGCATGTGCACGCACAAGCACAAAAACACCGATTTCACCAGGAATGATTAGATTCGAAACTTTAACAAATTGTAGATGTAAAAACTACACAATTTTATAACAGCACATGATCAAAAATAGTAAAACACTTGCTTGAATGATCCAAGTCGAGTAGTTGTATATGTGGCTTGCCGGAGTAGTCCAGCAGATAGTCCCTGGTCAAAACTATTGTTATTTAGTGAGAGCAAATAAAAGGACAGCAATTCTAAAATTCTCAGTCAGAAGAATTAACCATTTTTCAATTGATAGGACATAAAATTTTCAGTCACTCAATTTAGCCTACCATATTCCAAAATCAGAAATCTACCGCATAGAAAACTAAACTCTCCCTCTCTCTTCCCCTCTCCCCCTCCTTTCTTTTTCTCTCTCTCCCCCAATCCACTCCCAAATAATCATGAAACATCTGATTCAGACTTCAGCTTATATAACGTATCAATTTGAAATAGAAATAGAACATTATAATTCAATGTTCACAAAATTTTATGATCGAAACCTTCAAAACCCAATTTAAATGCTGAAAAAAGATCAAACTTTCAGCACGTAGATGTTATAACAAGAAAATCTACATTCGATCATCCAAATAGATCATGTAATCAGAATCCAAAATTCACTTTAAGTAGCAGAAGCAAACCTTATAAAAGGCCCCAAGACCCTCCTCCTTTAACATTGTCCTTGTCACCTGAGCCGCTGAACCCTGACCCAACTGAATCCTCACCTGTAACAAACCCAAAAAAATAAAATTCAAAGCAGAAACAAACACATCAAATTAAAAGCAAAAACTGGATGAACTTCCCAATAAAACACATCCAGATCTAAATCTCACCCAAAAAAAAGATCATCACAACTGCAGAAAGATTAAAACTTTAAACCATAGACAGCAACAGAATACAGAACTGATCTAGAAGAAAAATGCAGGAATCCATAAAAGATGAACAAAAATAACTATATAAACAGACATTATGCTCAGACCTTAATCATATCGATGGGCTGGATGACACATGTGGCAAGCATGCCTGAAGCACCACCATTAACGAAAGGCTTAATGGCAGGCCATACACCAGTTGGTTGAGCCTTCTTCTCTTCTGCCATTTTCTCTTTTGTTTGGACTACAAGAGACGGACAGAGAGATGCTATTGATATGTTCTTGCGAAGGGAAAGGAGGCGTGGTCGTATGAGAAAAAGAAAGAAGAAAATAAAAAGCCGACAACAACACAAACTCCCTAATTTTATTTATTTATATTAATTCTAATTTTTTGTAGGCCCTTTTTCTCTCTACAAGGGGAAAAAGAAAAATATTTGATTTATATTTGGTTTCAACTTGTGTTGCATGGCATGCAATTGCAACGCAATCCCAACTCAATTTTAAGTGAATATCAAAATTTTTGCCTTTTTGGTGAATTTTATTTTTGTGGGCAACATTTGTTGAAAATAGTTTATAAAACCATGTCGAAATTGGCATTTTTGAAGTTTAATTTTGAGTCGTTGTCTTTATGAATTTAGAAATAATGTGTGATCAAAATTATATTAGGATGATAATAAATTAAATACTCACTATGTCACGTAGATAATTATCAAAATATAATAGAAGGACAATTAATATGAATTAATTCTATAATGGATAAAATTAATTTGATTTAATTTTATAATAATATAATAAATTAATTAATTTTGTAACAATATAAGTTTTGTAATTGCTAGATTAATTATCTTAATTATTTAATTTTGTATTTACTGAATTAATTGAGGATTAATTGTAGGAAATTATATTTTATCTAATTATTTTAATTAATATATTTGTTGGACTAGGATAATCAATCTTAGGTTTAGAACCTCTTTTGATCTTGACAAAGTAGATTGATCATCACTAATATTTCAAATAAATGTTATTTTTGCAGAATTGAATCAATCTCTCAAGAAGAATTGAAGAAGTTGATGAACTCCAAAGTGACATGTAAATCGCGACCACAATCTAGGATTCGCGACCGCAACTCATGTTAAGACATGCTGAAATTCAAGCAGGCGAAATCGCAAAACCATTCTCGGCCGCGACCCTTAGAAAGAAAGAAGCCAAATTGACATAGATGAATTCGTGGTTTAAGTCTCACCTGAGTCGCGACCGCGAATTTCAAAGATATTCAAGAGGGAAGCAAGTCCACAACCACAGCTTGACAATTGTCCCAGAAGACTATTGGAAGTCAAAAATCGTGGAGACATCTTGCTGGTAGCGACCGCGAATCCTATGGAAGAAAGTTAACCACTTTGGCAGATGGATTCACGTCCTCTGTTGCGGCTTGTGCAAGAAAAATCGCGACCGCGACTTCTGAAAGTAGGTAAAAGACAACGACTATATTTTCCTAGTGAACTAATAAAAAGCTGCCACGTGGACTAGCCGTTAGACACAAACGGGGTTTCTCTTGAAGAATTTGGATTTTGCGACCGCGAACAACAGTAGCGACCACGATTTCATCCTGACAAACATTTAATGCAAAATCTGTCAAGCATTTCTCAAAGATTTGACGAGTTATGATCTGCAACGTCTCTTTGGTGAAGTTTGGCTATAAATACTCCACCAAACAGCCATGAAGAAGGTTGCTAAGGAATTTATTACAAGTGATTAAGGCTCTCAATCTTTGTTACTCATTTTCTTCATCTTCTTTATGAAATTGTGATTGTTAGGTGTGAGCATTAAACACCAAGTAGTGAAGTTTTGTGTTAGCCTGTAAAAACACTTTTAGAAAGGTTTAAGTGTGAGCCTAGTGAAACACTTGAGTGAGGTTTTGTGTTAGCTTAGAAAACACTTTGTTGTAAGGTTGTGTGTTAGCCATCAAAACACAAGTTGTATAAGTTGGGTG
>CATIWR010297706.1:0-10261 GCA_949677035.1 Omphalea diandra
CTGAGATAGCTTAGAAGAATGTGCTCAAGACTTGCAAAATTTTCAGATGGTCTTTACCTTGAATTAAAGAAGTTTCATGATTTTCTAAAAAGTTATAAGAAAATGTCTTGCTTACAGAATTAAAAGAATAGCTTTTACATGTTCTGTTTGTTTCATATGAGAAGAAAAAATCATATTATGTTTTTTTTTTTACATAAAAAAGTCTTTCATTAACAATGATTAATAAATACAACTTGTAACAAATAAATAAATTTGACTATGTTTGAGAAATACATACAATCATGTTATAAAAAAGAGTTTTTCCTCTGAGTTTCATTGATCGTCTTAATGGAACGATTATATATAGCACGTTGGTTGTGTTTGGTACATCGACAAGAAACACATTCACTTGATGGTTATACCAAGCCACAAATCGATTTCATTATTATTTGACGAGTCTTTTAAATGAGTTCGATCTTTTGAATATCAAATTTAAACTCCTCTTAACTTTCATAGGATAAGACAAATAAACTCTCATAAAGAAAGACAAGCAAACTCCAAGTAAATTCATATTTATTGTTAGAAGACCTTGATTTATCTTCAAATATTGAAAACTTAATAGTCATGTGATATTCTTTCATATATATTTGATTTGTCATATATGTTTTCAAATTTACTATTAAAAAAACATAAAAGATTTTACTATCAAATCTATAAATTTTAACCAACTCATACAAATACAATGAAAATATGATTTGATTATTTCTTGTGACTGAAAAAAAACTACAAGAGAAAAAAAGAAGGAAAAGGTAGATAGTTAAAAGATAAAGTTGGCTACCGTCGACAGCTTTTATCATCGACAGTAGTCAGAAAATTTTTTTAAAAAAAGTCTCTATAGGTGGTGACTAATCATATTGTATTAACAATACTGTAATTTCTAAAAATCAAGTTTTCTCCTAGATTAGGGAAGTAATTATTCTAAAATTTCCTCAAATTCAAAGTATTCCAAATTCAATGGTTATGTCTTCGTGGATGGCAATTGTTTTATAACTGAATAATAAATGCTTATAATTTTTAGTATAAAACATTAAATGTAAGTCAGAATAATAAGAATTATTAGATTTTTAAGAAATACATACAATCATGTTATAAATATGAGTTTTTCCTTAGAACTTCATTGATCGTCTTGATAGAACGATTATGTACAACACTTTGGTTGTGTTTGGTACATCAGTAAGAAACACATTCACTTGATGGTTATACTAAGGCACAAATTGACTTCATTATTATTTGACGAATCTTTAAATGAGTCTGATCTTTTGAATATCAAATTCAAACTCCTCTTAACTTTCATGACAGAAGATAAATAAACTCTCATAAAGAAAGACAATCAAACTCCAAGTAAATTCATTTTTATTATTAGAAGCCTTGATTTATCTTCAAATATTGAAACCTTAATAGTCATGTGATATTTTTTGATATATCTTTGATTTGTCATATGTTTTTTCAAATTCACTATTAAAAAAATATAAGAGATTTCACTATCAAATCTATAAAATTTAACCAACTCATACAAACAAAATGAAAATATGATTTGATAATTTATTATGACTAAAAAAAACTACAACAGAAAAAAAGAAGGAAAAAGGTAGAAAGTGAAGAGAGGTAAAGAGTAAAGAGATAAAGTTAGCTACCATCAACAGCTTTTAGCGTCGACGGTAGTCAAAGAAAAATAAAAAAGAAGTCTCTATAGGTGGTTACTAATCATATTGTATTAACAATACTGTAATTTCTAAAAATCAAGTTTTCTCCTAGATTAGGGAAGTAATTATTCTAAAATTTCCTCAAATTCAGAGTATTCCAAATAGAGATAGCAGTTTATATTGCATTTTAATTATTTGGATAGCTTGTTAATAGTTTTATACCTGTTATTTTTTGTTGTTTTCATCTGTATTGAAATATTTTTTAGAGCAATAACATCATTTTTTTATTGATTTACCAAAAAATATAATAATAATAAAAATAAAAATAAATTTAATAAAATAATTATTTAATACATGATAAAGTTTGTTATATATAAATTTAGTACTAAAACAGTTTTAGAAAGTCAAATTATATATATATATATATATATATGAGAAAATTTTCAATGGTTACGTCTCCATGGATAGTTGTTTTATAATTGAATAATAAATACTTATAATTTTTAGCATAAAACATTAATTGTAAGTCAGAATAATCAGAATCATTAGATTTTTAATCTAAATGCTGAAAGTACAGTAATTGTGGATGGGTAAAAATTGTAGTAACCATTGAAATATATATATATATATATATTGGGATATACATACAAGGCTAAAAGCTGAGAAATCAAATAGAAGCAAAAACAACTTAGATACAAACAATCTTGGGCAAGGCCACCGCTACACGATCTTTAAATAACAATTGTTTCGCCTCAATAAGAGCTTCTTCAAGCTCGTGAACACCTCTTAGAAATTGCAGCGAATAAGACACAATAAGAAAATGTTAAAATAGCAACAGATTTTAGCAACAAATATATTTTCGTCACTATTTAGTAACGGAATATTGACAAAATAATTTATATTGCCAAACAACAATGTAAATAAAATATGTTATTATTTAGCGATGAAATTATTGACGCCAAAATTGGCACAAAAAAAATGTAGCAACAGATTTTTTATCGCAAATTTTTTAGCTCTAAAATAAAAAAAAAAAATTAGTGACTGATTCTTAGTCTGACACTATTTAGTGACGGATTTAGGAGTTTAAATAGCAACGAATTTTTTTGTTGCTAATTTTTTAGCTCTAAAATGAAATTTTTAAATTTTTTGGAGAGAATTTAGCAACGAATTCTTAGTCCATGGCTATTTAGCAATGGATTTGGTAATTTGTTGCTAAATAGCAATGGATTTTTTGTTACTAATTTTTTTGGCTCCATTAGCAACATATTTTTCTATTGCTAATTTTTGGCTACATAAGGAAATATTTAAAATTTTTTAAGAAAAATTTAGCAACGAATTTTTAGTCCATAGCTATTTAATGATGGATTTGTTTGTTGCTTTTAGCTCCAATTTGAAATTATTTGGCTTCAAAATAAAAATTTTGAATATTTTTCTAGATTTTAGTGACATAATTTATGTTTTAGCAATGAAAATTTAGTCGCTAAATTTTTTGTCTTTTATTTATTCCTCTTCTCTCATTTTCATTTTTTTTATCATTCTTTCTCCTCTTATTTCTTTACCTTCTTCTTTCATCATTATTTTCTTCTCCCTTTCTTCTCATGCACCTTCGCCTCTATCTCACCACCTTTATCGCCTCCATCATCGCCTTTATTGTCTTCACCGTCGCCACCTCCATTGCCTCCACTATCCCTTGCCTCTATCGTCTCCACTTCCAATCCCTTCATCTTCACTGCCTCTGCACCTTCTCCTTTTCTCCTCCATGTCGTATCCTATCCATTCCTCCACAATTGAATTTTTCTCTCCTTCTCCACCATCGTATTATCCTTTTTTTAATTATTTTGTTAATTGAAAATATGCAATTATTAATATTTTTTAATTGAAAATATATAATTGTTAATGATTATTAGTTTAAAATTTTTAATTGTTAATTTTGTAATTGTTACTTGTCAATGTTTAATTTAGAATTTTTGTGATTCATTTATATTTTATAATCGATGATATATTGATATTTAGATTTCAATAATTTGATACTATATTAACATTAAGTTTAGTAAATTGATAATTTATATTTAAATTAAGTATAATAATCAATTTATTAATATGAAATGTTGCTTTAAAAATAAAATATAATAGAAAAAAAAAACTCATCTTATATTAGTGACAGATTTTGAAATCCATCATTAATTTAGCGACAAACTATAGTCCGTCGCTAATTTGGGCGCTTCTTAAAAATAGCAACGGACATCAACGGTGGCTTTAGCAATAAAACTATCCATCGCTAATGTGAATTCTTTTCTTAATTTCCTCTTTCCTCATCTTACAAAATAGAACAACCATCCGTTGCAAATTCCATTGCTAACTTATCGAGTGAACTAAAAATCTGTTGCTAATAACTTTAGCGATGGATTCTACCCATTGCTAATTTTGATAAGTGATGGATTTTGTCCATCGCTAAAGGGTTGTTATTTTGTAGTGAGAGATAAGGAAATCAACCACAACATTTCCTTCCTTATACACATGTAGAACCCAAATAGCCCATTTTTATTTCAACAAGCCCAAGACTCCTTCATTATATTGGCAAGATTATTGTAGCAATGTTTCTGTGACAGCATCCATTCAAAAACTAGGATAGAATCAATTTCGACTACTAACTATGTAAATCCCTTTCGCCAAGGTATCATGAGCCCATAACACACCGCCTAAAATTTTGTAGTAACAACATTACAATTGCCAATATTAGCCACATAACCATGAACCCACAAACAATTACAATCTTAAACACACCACCTCCTCCCACTTACCCTAGATTACTTTTGTTACATCCATCACAATTCAACTTGATCCATCCCTGACTAGGAGGATTCCAACTAATAAATATTGTTTGTTTAGGCTTAGGACCCACCAAATAGCCCTATGTATCAAGTTTGCAGCTTCCACCTATTTAAAGTACTCCCACAACCAATTAAATTTGGTAGGCAAATTAGGACATTACCCTTAGAAATCAAATCACATCTTTATACCCACCAAATCACAATACCAAAAAAATTCTTCCAACTATTTTTAAACTTACTATGCTGAAATTGTTCTAAATTGAAATCAAACTTGTCCAACAAAGCAAAAGGTTATTGAAAAATAAAATTTCTAGGTGAAATGAAGTTAAGCCAAACTTGAGCCACCATTCCATAATCTCGAAATCAGTAGCCATACAAATTTGACAATGAAAAACACTGTGAAGCCAAAGTATAAAATAAATTCATTCAAGAACTTGTAGTTGCCAAATAAGAGTCCAAATAGAATTAATAGAGGGCTGAAAACCAAATCTCTAAGCCAAATAAGCTGTCTTAGTAGATAACTTCCCAATTTGAGAAAGCAACTAGTAAACATTATCAATGACATATGGATCAAAACTCATGTAAAAGCAACCAATATTAAGAGAACATCCCGAGGAAGTAATGGATTTACACCTCCCACTTCCACCTAAGCCAATTGTCTAATAGACAACGATTGTTTTATAACGTTCAACTAAAGAAATCTGGCCAATTAGCTTAAAATTAAGGGGTCAAGAAAAATCTGAGGATCTATCCAAAATAAGGTTTTCCTTGCATTTCCCACTTTGACCCTTGAACCCTTCTTAATGATAAAGGCAGATTTAACCAACCCTCTCAAGTAGTTGAAGCCCCATTTCTTGGTCTAAGACTCCTAACTGAAATCCTTCCTTTAAAATAATTATTTGTTAACACTTTAGCCCATAAGCTATAAATATCCGTATAGTTTAGCCTCCAACTTAGTTTTGTACGAAAAGCTAGATTAGTTTGCCACAAAATTCTAATTCCCAAACCACCAACATTCTTAAAAGAGCTAACACTATCTCATCTAACAAGGCTTAAGTTCCTAACATCATCACCACCACCTAATAAGAACAACCTTGATAATCTTTCAATCTCATCACAAACCTTTAAAAGAAAAGCTACAGTTTGCGTAGAATAATAAGGAATCAAAGTTAAAAATAGATTTAGCTAGTACAACCCACCCAATAAAGGATAATGTTTTAGACTTCCACTCTGCCAAATGGCTAGAAACCTTATCAAGAATATGCTTATAGGCTAGCTTGCTCATTTTCACATGGATAATAGGCATACCCACGTAAATACCTAAATCAGTAGTAAAAGGAATACCTAATATATAAGAAAAAATGTATGCAACACTAGGATCCACATTCCTACTAATAAAAGGCTAGAGTTAGCAAAATTCACTTTTTGGCCATAATAATAACAAAACATCTCTAAAATATTCAACACAATCCTTATTTGATCAATTGATGTTCAAAAATCAACACCATATCATCCATAAAAGAACAAATGTGAAAGTTGTAGTCCCCTTCTAGAAACTTTAATAGGTTTCCATCTCCTATCATTCATAGGCCTCTCAATTAAGTGTGATAATCATTCAATGTAAAGCATAAATAAATATGGCAACGTATGATCACCTTTCTTAATTCCATGGGTTAGAAGAAAATTTTGAAGTTTAACTTCATTCCAAAAGATAGATAATGAAGAGGAAGAAACAGACTCCATAATATTTTGAATCCAACTGGCACTAAAACCCACCTTTTCTAGCATATTCTTAATGAAATCCTATGATAATTTAGCATAGGCTTTTTTCAAGTATATTTAGGCACCATCTGCCTCATATTAGACCTTTTATTATTCATAGCATGGATCACTTCTTAAAAACATAGATCACTTCTTAAAAAATAATAATGTTATCAGTGATTCGACATCCTAGCACAAAACTATATATGAGTCGGTGCCACTAAATTTGAGAGTAGCCCTTTTAATTGGTTAACCAAAGTCTTTGTAATAACCTTAAAAGCCATATTATAAAGGCTAATAGGGTGAAGCTGCTTCAAAAACTCAAGCTTGCTAACTTTCAAATTAGGACTTTCAAAGTCTCATTTGTAGTATATGGATGGATACCTATAGGCAAAAAATCCAGAATAAAACCATGTAGAGAGTTGCCTACTACATCCCATATTTTCTGAAAAAATCCAACATTAAGACCATCAGGTCCAGGAGCCTTGAATGGGGACATATTAAAAAGAAGACCTTGAATTCCTCCTTAAATAATGG
Source organism: Omphalea diandra (assembly GCA_949677035.1). NCBI lineage: Eukaryota > Viridiplantae > Streptophyta > Magnoliopsida > Malpighiales > Euphorbiaceae > Omphalea > Omphalea diandra. The sequence goes on from CATIWR010297706.1 coordinate 6,812, forward strand.
AAGATCAAAAGAGACAAGAGTGTTGCGATCCAAAACTAGAAAACACCTTCAGGACGACCAAAAAAATCAGAAATAATAGATAAGTCCTTGAAATATAAATTAGAGAAAAAAATGGAGAGCCATATCCTGGAGCTACTACGAATCCCGAACCTAACTTTTATTATCATCCTTCAACCCATGAATGTAATTTTTACTATGACGAATAGGGGTGGACAGATGAAAGTATTTAGTATTCTTATCACCAGAGTGAATCCATGCCTGCCTTGATTTTTGAAACCATAACTTTTATTCTTAATTTCGACTCCAGATTAACTAACCCTCTACTATAACTGTCCATAAGTTTGTGTTGAATCCCTCTAATTCTATTCCAAAGCCTCCTTTTCTATTTGAAGATGTTTCTAAAAATATTCACATTCCATTGCTAAAAAACCAATGTAAGCTCTTTTGAATTGCTCAACACTGACTTTGACTCATCCTAAGTATTCGAAACAATTGATGTAAGATTAGCATGAGTCAACCATGCAGCTTCCACCCTGAAAGGTTGAGTAACAGAAATTGAACTCCTTGGTTGAATGGAAAGAAGCAAAAGGTTGTGATCCGACTAATAATGGGAAGGTGAATAATGGAAACTTCAGGGAACAATTTCTTCCACTACATATTACATAAGGCATGAACCAACCTAGCACATTTAATTCATTACCAAAAAAATCCAAGTCAATTAGCCTTTTGTCAAAAATCCATTGAGCAAATCGTGAACTCCTCTTTATTGAAAATTCAATGCCATTAACAGCTAAAGCTAAAATAATAGAGTTAAAATCTCCTATAACTACTTAAGGATTAGTTAGCTCAATAGAAGTGTGTGAAAGATCCATCCAAAGCCTTTTAAGTAAGTACTCATTAGGATTCGCATACATAATGCAAAAAAGCCAAGACAAAACTAGATGCGCTGAGAAATCCTATAGTAAATGAATTGTGGGTGCATCTTAAGGAATGACCAAATCCCACCATTAAAACCCAAAGCCAAAAATCGAACCTAATTAATTCTATAACATACATCATTTGCATTGCACCTATTGACCTTCACCTCTACTAAACCCAGAATAGTTGGATTATGTAATGCAATCAAAAGTTGAAGGGCATGTGAAATTGCCCATTGACAATTACATATCACAAAATTCATAAGGAAAAAACCAATTATAAACAAACCGAAAGACCATAAAACACACCAAGCATTAAACACAACTACTATCTACCATCCTAACATATATGAAACAAAGCCTAGATGACCTACAATCCCTATTACCCACTTCAACATCCCCAAAGGACGCAACCTCATCATCTTTAATAAATTCCTCCATCGATTCATCTTGTGACACTGCCCCACTCAATTGAAGTAACCTCATCATCTTTAATAAATTCCTCCATTGATTCATCTTGTGACACTGCCCCATTATTGCCTCCATTTCCCTTTCCATCAAGAGGATCATCTTAATAGGAAAACACTGAGTAAGACTCAGTGATCAACTTAAAATTTTCAATAATATTATGAGGGCTTTCATGATTAACCACATAGACAACCAGGCTCAAATCATGCTTCCTCCCATAAACTACTGTGTGCTCAGGTTTAGCAACTGCTTGCATCGATTTTCTCTCCTTTAATATTTACATCTTTTAACCAAAGAAGTGGTTTTACATTTTCTCAAACGTTGTAGTTTTATCTATGACCTTCTCCATAAAATTTTGGATCTATATTTTGGACTTGTACATTGGGCTTATACGCCTTGCCTTTTCTGATAGACAGGCTAACATCAGTACCCTTAACTTTCTTATGGGCTTGTTTCTTATGTTCATTCTCTACCACACCTACTGAGTGCTTCTCCAAAGCTAGATTCACACTCCACCGCCTTATCCATTTATAGAAAACCTTGATTCGCTAATAATAGGAAACATTCCCATATTAGACTCGTGCACATTCTTTTCCTTCATCAAGGATAACTTCCTTCATCCTTGTCTCCTATTCATAATTTAAAACAGCACCATCTTGCCTCCTTCTAGTCTAGCATGATCACTTTTAAGCAAGCATTTGTGGGCCATAGGTCTCCATAATCTTAAGATTAACTTAGAAATCATCCCTTATAACCAAACCTTCCCCCAAATTCATAACTTCATCCCCTTCTGCCCTTTTATCATCCAAAACACTAGCCATCACAAGGTAGGCATCTTGCTTATGTCCATATTTGCCACACCCAAAACAAACAAGGTGTATTCCCTTACACTCATATTTTCGCACATGCCTAAGCAATTTAAACTTGGACACTAAAGGTTTAGTAACGCCTATCTCAACTCAACGCACAACCTAACATACTTACCCCTAGAAGCACTACCAGCATTCTCATCAATTTTTACTAGTTTCCTTATTAATCCTCCAACCCATTTGAGAAAACTTTCATTATAATACTTAATAAGCAAGCATGAAATGCAAATCCAGACTATAACAATCTTCAATGTTGCTAATTTCAAAGCAAAGTTAGGACACCATTTATGAACTATGAGATAATGATTTGCAATCATCCATGGGCCTTCAAAGAGATCAAATTCATAATCATCTTTGAAAGAAAACTTCACCAGGACAAAGTCATTTTCAATAGCCACTACCTCCATTGCAGACTTTGATCTTCATATCTCTTTTAACCTATTTTCCAAATACCTATAACAATTGGCCTTCCCAATAGTTTCACAATCAAAGTTGGTTGCTAAGGACGACGAAGGCATCTTTTTTTTTTTTTTTGCACTTGTTGATAGAGATCAAAGGGCAATTCTTATCATCAAACTCAACTGCAAAATCCAAATCATCTTCCGAATCCAAATCCTGATCCAATCCCACACATTCTTTAGATTTCCTTCTTGTGCCTCTATTGACTTATCCTTAAAGGACAATTTGACATTAGTAGCGATCACTTGATTCTCTTCCATGCATCTAATCCTCACCTCCATCACAGTCTCATTCACAAGAGAAACTGCATTAGCATCAATCTCAATCTCATCCCCATAGATTCGTTTCACCTTTTTGTTACTTTGTAAAAGCATATCCTTCTGCTCCAAAGAGCGGCCATTAGGGTTGAAAAAGGCATTCATTTTTTTAAATTCTATTTATTTAATTAGTCAATTACATATTCTTATACATGTTTATTCAATTTTTAATTAAATTTTAAATCATGAAATGTGAAATTAAATTTATATAACAAAATTAAAATAAAATCTGTTATATTTTTTGAAATTGCACTTTTACTTCAGTAAACACGTTACTCAAACAAATAGTATTATTTGGATCACTACTATATATATATATATATATATATATATATATATATATATATATATATATATATATTATTATGTTTAAATATATATTTTAAATAAATATCAATACTCTATATATTTATATATATT
>CATIWR010297740.1:0-17460 GCA_949677035.1 Omphalea diandra
AAACTAAAGCGACACCCCCACAATCCAAACCTATCTATCTCTCCAGAGTCACAAACAGACCTGATTAAATTTTTATATATATATATATATATATATATATATATATATATATATATATATATATATATATATATATTTATATTTACACTATGTACCTTGTTTCATAATATAGTAACTATTTATAACAAGTATATATGACTAAACAAACTAAAATACTAATTGACTACATACTGGCCCCACCTCTATTAGACTGCTAGACAATAATTTCGAAATGTAAACTGGATGTAATCTTTAGTCTACTCTTCTTGAAAGAAAATTTAATACAAAAGAGTGAGCTTGCATACTTAGTAAATAAATGTATAACGATACTTCAATTTTAAATAACATAACAAACATTTAAATATAAATAACTCATCATCATATTCATGCATGAAATAAATAGTTTACTCTTAAATGCCACACAAGCTATCAAATGTTATTGTCACACAGGCCGTCATATATTGTTGCCATATAGGCTATAGATATCACTGCCATGAAGACTTTCATATTTGTTTGCCACACAAGCTATAAATATTGTGACCACAAAGATTATAGATATCATTGTCACACAGGCTATCGAGTTTTATTGCCACAGAAGCTATTATATATTATTGCCACACATGTTATCGAATGTTATTGCCACACAAACTATTATATATTATTGCCATAATGGCTATATATATCTTTGCCACACAAGTTGTTATATATTTTGCCTTACAGGCTATAGATAATATCATAGCCACAAGGCTGTCGAATGTTATTGTTACACAGGCTGTTATATATTATTGTCATACAGGATATGAATAGTTTGCTTGCCCAACAACATCAAGTATTAGTATTTCAACAAATCAACTATAATCCAACAAAATTTTAGTAATATAATGACTAATAACAATACCTATAACTTTGGCAGCTCATATCACCATATACTCTCATTCCCAATTCATAATTTATCAACATCTTACAAAAATAAATAAATCAATAGTATAACAATCTTTTCATCAATGTATTCATCAATATAATCTCATTAAACAACAGTTCATTCCATTGAGTGTATGTTCATGACATTTAACTAATCACACGTATAGTACCATTAGCTATTTACTTACCTCCTCCTTCAAGCTTATTAAGTCATGGATGGTCCCGGCTTATTCCAACTATTATCTTCAATGCCTCGAGGACCTATTTTAATACACCAAATCCATCCATGATGATAAATGTTGGACTAGGATGGTTAATCCTATGTATTGGACCTCTTTTGATCTTGACAAAGGAAATTGATCATGTCTAATGTTTCAATTGAGTGTTGTTTTGCAGAAATTAAGTTAGTTTTTCCATTAGAAGTTGGAAGGATTGCATAATCTTTCAGAAGGCAAAGTTTATCCAAATTTATGGTAAGTGGTCTGTAATTTGCGACCGCGACCTAGTTCAAAGAAAAGGTAAAACTCGGCCAGAAGGATTCGCGGGCATCATCGCTGTCGTGACTCATCTAAAGATGGGAGTGCATAAGTCATAGACGAATTCGCAGTGTGTGTCACGCCTCAGTTGCGACCGCGATTGTGATTAAAGAAGAAAGCCAGTTCACATTCATAACACGCTAAATGTCACAGGTATTCATTGGAGAACAAAATTTGCGAGGGCGACATTTTGGGTAGCGACCACGATTCCAAAAGAAGAAGATTGTCTTTCAAACAGAAGAATTTGCATCCTCAGTCGCACCCTATACAATGAAGAATCGTGATCACGACTTTTGTGGGCAGTTAGAACACAACGACTATATTTTCCTGATGGACCAATGAGAAGCTGCCACATGGACTAGCCGTTGGGCACAAATAGGTTTTTTCGCCGTAATTTTTGGCTCCCGTAAGGAAATTTGGATTTCGTGACCATGACTCTTGCCTAACATATAATTAATATTGAATTTGCCTAGCATGTCTTGGAGATTTATTGAGCTTTAAAGTCTAACGTCTCTTTGATGGGTATAAGATATAAATACTCCACCAAACAATGATAAATTAGATAGATAGAGAATTCATTACTTATGTTAAAGCTCTCAATCTTTTGCTACTCATTTTCTTCTCTTCTTTAAGAGATTATAAGTGTTGGGTGTGAGCATTAAACACTAAGTGTAAAGGTTGTAGTGTGAACCTATGAAAACACTCAAGAGAGGTTATTGTGTGAGCCTTAAAAACACATAGTGTAAAGGTTATTGTGTGAGCCTTGAAAACACAAAGTGTAAAGGTTGTTATATGAACCTTGAAAACACAAAGTATAAAAGTTAGGTGTGAGCTTGGAAACACCATTTTGAGTTAGTGGAACACCCAATTGTAGAGAATTGGGGAGTGGACATAAGGTCGATTATACCCGAACCACTATAAATCGTGTGCCTCATCTTCTACTAATTTCTTTACCGTTACTTTAATTTTTTTTATACACCAATTCAACCCTCCTTCTTAGTGCCTAGGGCCAACAAGTGGTATCAGAGCCAAGTCTCACATTCTTGCCTTAATTGGGTGAGCAAAGTTCATGACACAAGAGGGAATCCACTCACACTTCAAGCCTCATTTTGATGGATCCGACTTTACTCATTAAAAGTATAGAATGGAAATATACCTTGACACAGATGTGGTGGACCTTTGGGATGTAGTAGTCAAAGAATGGAAGCCACCCATTAAAGTAGTGGATGGAATTGAAGAACTCATTCTAAGGGAAGAATGGGTTGAAGCTCACTGGAAATCAAATGGCAAAAACAAGCGGGCAATGGTCATTCTTTTAAGCTCTCTCTCTGGAGAAGAGATTGGAAGAGTGCAACATTGCCAAATAGCACATGCCACTTGGAAGACTCTTGAGAACTACCATGAAGGTACAAAACTAGTTAAATCAAGCCGCTTGGAGATGTATGTGACGTAATGGGAGCTATTCATGATGAAGGACCATGAAAGCATCACCAAAATGATGAATAGGCTCCTATCCATCATCACCAATATGAAGAAATTCAGAAGGACTCTCACCAACTATGAGGTAAACACAAAAATTCTCAAAACTCTTCCTTTAGATAAGTTTGGTGCTAGAGTGTGCAACTTCCAAAAGTCTAATCTAGAGATTAAAAAGGTTCCAACAAATGTGTTGATAGGCAAAATCTTAACTCATAAGTTAGCCTTACAAAAAGATGAGCAAATGAAGAAGTTAAGAGGCCAAAGAGATAAACTAGAAAAAGAAAGAAGAACTTTGGTACTCAAATCCTCAACAAAGGAGGAGGTAGAAATTACCTCAAGTGATGAAGAAAGTGACAAAGAAGAAGAGGAGTTAACAATGCTCTTAAGAAGGACAACAGAGTTGATTAAAAGAAGAAAAAAAAGAAAAAGTTTCAAAAAGATAGCTCCTAGTCCAAGAGAGAGATCCAATGATGTCACTTGCTATGAATGTGTTAAGCAAGGCCACATCAAGTATGATTGTCCCAAATTAAAGAAAAAGAAAAGATGGGACAAGAAGAAGAAGAAGAGCTTTTTAAGCACTTGGGATGACAGCTCAAGTGAAGATGAGGAAGAAAGAGAAGTTGCCAACATTTGTTTGATGGCACAAGAAGATTCTATAAATGAGGTAAGTAAATCTTCCCACTCTCATTCTGATTTTGAATTTGATGAGATAGATGAAGAGCTTCTAAAGGCTCTACCTATGAGATGTGACAAATACAAGTCACAAATGAGGTCTTATAAAAAAAAAATGTCAAAAATTAGAGGATGATTATAAATCCCTCATTGATATTGTAAGAGAATTCAGAGCATCAAATGATGAGCTCAAAAAATCTGTAGAAAATCTTTCTACATCATCTTCTATATTAGATTCATTAAGAAAGGAGAATGACTCTCTAAAGGGAGAAGTCATTGAGCTTAGAAGCTCAATCTCCAAGTTTCATAAAGGAAAGAAAGCCTTGGACATATTAATTGTGTCATAAAGACCACCATTAATTAGACATGGTCTAGGCTTTAATGGAGACTCATCATCATCTCAAAACACATTTGTTAGATCTTTAGAACCTCAAACCTCAAGAGTTAAGGTAATTGGGAAGAAAAGTGCTCTTAGCACTAAGCCTCCTAAGCCTAAGGGCAAAAGGAAGGCTTTCCCAAGCTCAAGAGCTAAGACTCAAAAAGCTAACCATAGCTACATGTACAACAAATAACATGGTCACTCTCATAAGAAATTCTCTACTCCTACTCATCATACATGTACATGCATGCATTCACATAATCAAGGTATGGGAAGGCTTCCTACTCATACTACATTTGTGCATAAGAGAAAGACTCACAAGTCTAAACTCTAATGTCATTATTGCATGAAATATAGGCATGTTAACATTCATTGTTTTATTAGGAAGGCACACCTCAAATTAGAGGATCCTTCAACTCCTAACCCTTAGGACCCACGTATGCTTAGGTACCTAAGAAAAGGTAACTCATTTTTGTTGTGTAAGGGAGTGTGGTAGCCACTAAATCAAGTAATTGGCATTGGAACCATTGGTAAGAATGGTTGTTCATTAATTGATAATGTTTTATTAATTAGTGGCTTACAACATAATTTGTTGAGTGTAAGTCAAATGTGTGACAAAGGTAACAAAGTCACCTGTGATCCTAAGGAATGCCGAGTCACCACTTTAGTGGATGATGAGGTTATTTTCGAGGGTGAAAGGAAAGGCAATACCTACTCAATTAACTTAGACAATTTAGCTAACCAATCTTTTAAGTGTCTTATGTCTTTAAGCAATGAAGATTGGTTATGGCATAGAAGGCTTGGGCATGCAAACATGGATCTTCTTTAAAGTCTATCTAAAGGAAAGTTGGTGGAAGGCCTTCCCAAGTTGAATTTCACTGAAGACAAGACATGTGGTCCTTGCCAAATGGGGAAGCAATATCAAGCCTCCCATAAAGCAAAAAATGTTGTAAGTTCTACTAGACCTCTTCAACTAGTTCATATGGACTTGATAGGACCTATTAGGAGTGCTAGCTTAGGTGGAAAAGATTTTGCACTAGTCCTAGTTAATGACTACTCTAGGTTTACTTGGGTATCCTTCTTAACTCATAAGAGTGATACTTTTGAAGCTTTCAAAAGTTTTGCAAAAAGAGTTCAAAATGAAAAAAGGTTACTTTATTTCTTCTATTAGAAGTGACTATAGAAAGGAATTTAAAAATTAGTCTTTTGAAACTTATTGTTTGGAGAATGAAGTTTTTCATAATTTTTCAACTCCTAGGACACCACAATAAAATGGTGTTGTAGAGAGAAAAAATAGAATGCTAGTAGAAATGACTAGGACCATGCTCAATGAGTATTCTTTACCGAATTACGTTTGGGCTGAAGCCATTAATACTTCGTGTTACATTGCAAATAGAGTTTTCAAAAGACCCATTCTCAATAAAACTTCTTGTGAGCTATGAAATGGTAGAAACCCCAAGATTTCATACCTAAGAGTATTTGGATGTAAATGCTATATTTTAAATACCAAGGATAATCTTGAAAAATTTGAATCCAAAACTAATGAAGGAATTTGCTTATGCTATTCCACCTCTAGCAAGGCATATAGAGTTTTTTAACAAAAGTTCAATGGTAGTTGAGAAGTCTATGAATGTTATCTTTGATGAATCTATTAAACTTGATCTTAGGAAAAGTGTTTTGTCGATGATCTTGTAGGTGATTTTGAAAAATTGGAATTGGAAGACACCATAAGAAGAGAGGACAATAGCAAGGAAGAAGGTGAATTATCAAAGGAAGATAAAGAGACACAACATCAATAAAAAGATAAGCCAAGCCAAGATCTATCCAAAGATTAGAGATTTTTCAAGTATCATCCTAAGGACTTGATCATTGTTGATACCTCTAAGGGTGTAAGTATAAGATCTCAATTTAATCCTTTAGATAATAATCTTGCCTTTGTTTCTCAACTTGAGCCAAAATCAATTGATGAGGCTCTTGATGATGAGAGTTGGGTGCTTACTATGTAAGAGGAATTCAATCAATTTGAGAGAAACAAGGTATGGGAACTTGTCCGTAGACCTAAGAACACTCCACTACAGGTTACAAATGAGTGTTTAGGAATAAGTTAGATGAGCAAGGTCTTATCACTAGAAATAAAAGCTAGATTAGTTGCTAAGGGATACAACTAAGAGGAAGACATAGATTATGATGAGACTTTTGCCCCCATTGCAAGATTAGAGGCCATTAGGATACTCTTAGCTTATGCATGCCACATGAATTTTAAGATTTTCAAATGGATTTTAAAAGTGCATTTTTAAATGGAATCATTGAGGAAGTTTATGTTGAACAACCTCCTAGTTTTGAGTCACATTATTTTTCAAACCATGTTTTTAAATTGAACAAAGTCTTATATGGATCCAAACAAGCTCCAAGAGCTTGGTTTGAAAGGCTTAGTTCATTTCTCCTAAAAAATTATTTTAAAAAGGAAAGGTGGACAAACACAAGCATGATACACTAATTGTTCAAATCTATGCTGATGATATCATTTTTGGTGTTACTAATGAGTCTCTTTGTGAGGATTTTGCTAAGTGTATGACTAAGAAATTTGAAATGAGCATGATAAGAGAGTTCAAATTCTTTTTTAGTCTACAAATCAAGCAAACCAAAGCAGGAATCTTCATCAACCAAGCCAAGTACACAAAGAAAATACTCAAGAAGTTTTGCATGGATGGTTGTAAAGTAGCCAAGACCCCTATGAGTGGTACCATCAAGCTAGATAAAAATAAATCGGGTAAGACGGTAGATGAAAAGATATATCGAGGTATGATCGAATCTCTACTTTATCTTACTGCTTCTAGGCCAGATATCATGTTTAGTGTTTATATGTGTGTTAGGTCCCAATCATCTCCTAGAGAATCTCATTTAAATATTGTTAAGAGAATTTTGAAGTATTTGCATGGCACAATTCACTTAGGTTATGGTATTCTAGGGATTCATCCTTTAGTCTCATAGGATATTCGATGCGGATTATACAGGTAGCTTATTGATAGAAAAAGCACTTTTGAGACTTGCCAATTTATATGAGAATGTCTAGTATCTTGGTTTAGCAAAAAACAAGTGTTGATTGCCTTATCCATCGCAGAAGCCGAGTATATTGCTGCAGGTTGTTATTGCACCCAAGTTCTTTGGATGAAATAATAATTGAAGGATTCCGACAAAGTGATTGATCACATTCCTATTAAATGTTATAATACTAGTGCCATTAATCTTTCTAAGAATCCCATCCAACACTCTAGGAGCAAACACATAGATATTAGATATCATTTTCTTAGAGATCATGTACAAAAGGGTGATGTTGTGTTAGAGTTTATTAACACAAATCATCAACTTGCAGATATTTTCACTAAACCTCTAAATGAAGAAAGAATGAACTCTATTCAAAGAGAATTGGGAATGCTTGATGGAAGCTCCCTAAAGTGAAAATTTTGATCTTATGTATGATTGTTATATGTGTTGTTTGTTAATTGTATATCTTATGTTTTCTGTGTGGCATTTTCCATATGGATCACAATTTTGATTCTTTCAAAACTTAGTTTTCCATTATTATCCTTGCTTACTCATAATTCGTGATCGCTATTCTGTCTTCATGTTCGCGAATTACAAGTCATAGTCACCTTGCTATCAAACATCAAATCGCGGTCGCGAGCATTAAGCTCTACTACAAATTTTGGTCAAGAATTCAAATTTTTGACCATTGAAGTGTATATTCATGAGGAAATTTTGTTCATTACTCATATTTTTCAAAATTCATGATCACAACTCATGAATTCGCAGATGCAAATTAGGGTAATCGCCTAGACATTTAAGTGATTTGACTGCCAACTATTTCTATCTCTTCATCAATTCATTTCTAGCCATTTTTAGCCGTTTACAGAGACTTCAAATGGCTATAAATACCCCCTTCAATAGTATCATCCTCACTTCACTTCCAACATCATTTTCTCTCTCTCATAACTCTCTAAAATCTTCAAATCCTCTTCATCCTTTGAAATGGCTCCAAAAAAAGATTTCCAGAGCAAACAAGGGCAAGGCAGTGGCTCAGCTATTTGCACCACCTGCACTCCACCTCATGAAAGGTATTACCAAGGAGGAGAAAGAAAGGTACAAGGCCAATTATTCTAAAATCATCCTCTCCAATAAGATTCCTTTTACCTTTCTATTGGAAACCTTGGGTATTAATGCAAAGATTCGTGGTTTCCTCTCCAATTTAGGCTGGAATGAGTTCATCTTTCGGGATGAACCAGGGTACGAAGAAATTGTGTGGAAATTCATATGCACGGTCCAATTGAGTCGTAAAGCCGATTCAAGAGCAGGGCAATACGGGTTAGTGTTCTAGGCCTTTGGCGACCCTTTTTACATTACTTTTGACCAACTTTCTTCTCTCTTCAATCTTCAAGTTGGAGAAAACATCCCCTTCATAATCTCCACACTTGGTGTTATTTATTCTGAATTTTAGTCAAAAATTTTGATTGAAACCAAACATGACCCAAAATCCTTCCTAGCCAAACACATTTAGACTCTACCCCATTGGATACTCCATAGTATCATCTCTTTTTCGATAAATACTAGAGGTGATGGTAATGAGAAAATATCGCAGAAAGACATGGCATTTTTTTTCTGCCTTGTCAAAAATAAACCAATTCAAAATGACCAGTATCTTGTGGATCAATTGATTCACATGAGTACCAAACCTAAGAGCTAATACCTTTTACCTTCACATATCATAACCATTTACTATTTTGTAGGAGCATTTGATGAGGAAAATGAGAAATTCCTCACTAAGAAACTTCTCCCTTCACAAAACTTCTTAGATCTCATTTACCTTATCAACGCTAAGGCTATTCATTCGAACACCTATGCCTATACCCTAGGTGTCATTGGAGCAAAGAAAATGGAGTATTCATAAGCTTCCAAAAGGAAAAGACTAGCTATTGAAGAAGGAGCTCCACCTATCCCTCCTTATCTAAAGGCTAAGGCTAAACTCTCCCTTGCAACCATTAACATCAAGCTTGACAAGTTGATGAGGATGATGAAAAAGAGATTTTTGTTCTTATCTCATCTTCATAGTGATATGGTTGATTTGCAAGAGAAGTTGGGAGTCCCCCCTTGCCATTTTTCGAACTTCACAGAGTTTAAAGATACTCAAGAAGGAGAAGGCAATGATGATGTTGAGGATGAAGATGAGGCTGAAGGTGAAGATCAGGGTTAAGATGAAGATTTTTTGGAGATGATTCTCCTACTTTCTAGTTTAGGATCTCTTTTGTATTTTTCTTTTTAAAAAATGTGATCCCACACAACTTATTTCTAAGTTTATATAAATATAAAAGGTTATTTCTTTATTGAAATTCTGTGTTATGTGCTTGTTTTACTTCATTTGTTTATGCATTTGCTCCTTATGTTTACTTTACTACTTATGCATGTATTTTTTTCCCTTATGAACCCTCTTTTTGATCTTGCCAAAGGGGGAGAGATAAAAAGAATCAAGTCTAAGGGAGAGAAAATAACTTGCAAATTATAACATAAGTTGAGGGGCAGCATTATACTATCATACATAGGATTTTTAGAAATTTTATCTTGAATGATTAAATGTCATACTTAGGAAATTTCATCTTAAGTATTCATTGAATCATAATACACTCCAGCTTCACATTTCTGTATTATTTTCCCTTAGGATCAATCTAGGTTGTCAAAATCAAAAAGAGGGAGATTGTTGGACTAGGATGGTTAATCCTAAGTCTTGGACCTCTTTTGATATTGACAAAGGAGATTGATGATGTCTAATATTTCAATTGAGTGTTGTTTTGCAGAAATTAAGTTAGTTTTTCCATTAAAAGTTGGAAGGATTACATAATCTTCAAGAAGGCAAAGTTTATCCAAATTCGCAGTTAGTGGTCTGTAATTCGCGACCGTGACCTAGTTCAAAGAAAGGGTGAAACTCGCCCAGAAGGATTCGAGGGCATCATCGTTGTCATGACTCATCCAAAGATGGGAGTGCCAAAGTCACAGATGAATTCATGGTATGTGTCACGCCTCAGTCATGACCGTGAATTTCAAAGTAATTAAAGAGGAAAGCCAGTCCACAATCATATCATGCCAAGTGTCTCAAGTATCCATTAGAGAACGAAATTCGTGAGAGTGACATTTTGGGTAGCGACTGCGATTCCAAAAGAAGAAGATTGTCTTTCAAACAAAAGAATTTGCATCCTCAGTCTCGTCCTGTGCAGTGAAGAATCGCGATCGCGACTTTTATGGGCAGTTAGAACACAATGACTATATTTTCCTGATGGACCAATGAGAAGCTGCCACATGGATGAGCCGTTTGACACAAATGGGTTTTTTTGCAGTAATTTTTAGCTCCCATATGAAAATTTGGATTTCGCGATCATGATTGACCAGTGGCAACCGCGACTCCTGCCTGACATGCAATTAATGCAGAATCTGCCTAACATGTCTTGGAGATTTGTTGAGCTTTAAATTATAACGTCTCTTTGGTGGGTATGGGGAATAATTATTCCACTAAATAGTGATAAATTAGATAGATAGAGAATTCATTACTTATGTTAAAGCTCTCAATCTTTTGCTACTCAATTTCTTCTCTTCTTTATGAGATTGTAAGTGCTGGGTGTGAGCATTAAACACCAAGTGTAAAGGTTGTAGTGTGAACCTGTGAAAACACTCAAGAGAGGTTGTTGTGTGAGCCTTAAAACACATAGTGTAAAGGTTATTGTGTAAGCCTTGAAAACACAAAGTGTAAAGATTATTGTGTGAGCCTTGAAAACACAAAGTGTAAAAGTTAGGTGTGAGCTTGGAAACACCATTATGAGTCAGTGGAACACCTAATTGCAGAGAATTAGGGAATGAACATAGGGTTGATTATACCCAAAGCACTATAAATTATCTGCCTCATCTTCTACTAATTTCTTTACCCTTGCTTTAGTTTTTTTTTATACACCAATTCAACACCCCTTCTTGGTGCCTAGGGCCAACAATAAAGTAAGATTTTCATCTTGTTATGCAAATATGCTCTAGTAAAATATTATGAACTTAATAGACTGTTTCTTTTTAACTCACAAATCCAAATGACTGATTCTTTTGTTTTTAATTAAACTAGACACCATAGCCAAAATTCAGTCGAAAATATACACTCCATAATTTATGGTCAATTTTATAAATTTGCCCTATTTCAATGTCATCTCAGTCTGAGTAGGTCTTACATTCTTGGGTATATCTCAAATCTTACAAATCCAATTGCAAAAATGATTTACCAAAAGTTAGAGAACACATAAAGGAACATTTTTCATGTTTTACTCATTGTTTAATTCAATCTATAAAGTCACCAAAACAAATGACCAATCTCAGGGTGAGCAGGTTTTCAACATGTTGACAACCAGTCATGATGTAGGGGTAATATTTCATCAACCATGACAAATTTGGCAAAAATATTTTATAGACATGTAGAATAGACGTAAATATACAACTTTTAAGTTTGGAACATCACCAAATTCCAATTCTAAGGCCATAAAATTCTTAGAATATAGAATTAAAAGACTGATGAGGTTTCATCAATTTAGGATCAGTCATAATCAATGAGCCATATGTCTTTCCACACAATAAATTAACCAAAACTGATTGACAGGTATTTAGAAGGAATATAACACTACATGTTTTGCATTTTCTCTAAATCAGCACATAAGGTCATCAAAATATATAAAAATAGTCAGACTAAGGAGATTTCAGTTGGTTATTAACCAGCCCTAATGAAAGAGTCATATCTCTTCATGCACATAAAAATTAAGCAAAATTGTTTTACATAAATGTAGATGGGGCATAAAGCTACAACTTTCATATTTTACACTTTCCCTAATTCCTCTTTTAGTTTTATGAAATCGTGGGTACCAAATATGCTCTAACAACAAAACCAACACAATCAATTCTTGTTTCTTTTGAGCTTCAACCTCCATACTTGAGCTCTGCCTCAAATTACTCCATAATTATTCCTATTAATGCATGTTTAACATGTTATCATGTCAGAAGAAGGTAAAATTACTTACCTCTTTGCGAAAACTAGAAAAACTTAAGGTTTCTTCCAAGCTAGCTCTCTTTTCTCCCTTTCCTACTTCTTCTTCTTCTTCTTCTTCTTCCTCCTCCTCCTTTCTTCCTTTATTTCCTTCTATTTTCTACACTCCTTCACATTGTTTAACATGTTATCATGTCAGAAGAAGGTAAAATTACTTACCTCTTTGCCAAAACTAGAAAAACTTAAGGTTTCTTCCAAGCTAGCTCTCTTTTCTCCCTTTCCTACTACTTCTTCTTCTTCTTCTTCTTCTTCTTCCTCCTCCTTTCTTCCTTTATTTCCTTCTATTTTCTACACTCCCTCACAGTTTTGGCTCACCAATATGATCGTAAAAGATGAAAAATTTAATTTGTATGCCTACCCTAATAGGATAAAATCATAGTGTCTCACTATCATTGGTTGGAAGCTCAATATTCCTCTTTTAGCCCCTCTTCTTCACTCCTTCATCACCTCTATCCATTTGCTAATCCCCATATTCTCTTTGTACTTTTAATAAATTACAAAACACCACTAATTCAAATACTATACGACACACACACACACACACAACATATGACAATCTATCATGCCATTATGCAAACATCATATTCATATTCAAATGTAATAATGTAAGTGTTATTATCATGCTTATGCCATGTGATGCATATATTCAAATATAACAAAATTAAAAAGCATATGATTTAGGTTGAGGATGTTACAATTCTCTCCCTCTTATAGAAATTTGATCCTTAAAATTTTATTAACTGGAACTTTAGAACATATGGGATATTGTTGTCTCATGTGTTCCTCTGCTTCCCAAGTGGCCTCCTTAGGTAAGTGATGATGCCATCTCACTTTAACCATGGGTATCATTCGATTACTTAACTGTTTTAGTTGTTGATCAAGAATTTCAACTGGTTGCTCATGATAAGTGATATCATCAGGCAATTCAATCTCTGGCTCTGATAATACATGGCTAGGATCATACTGATACCTTTGAAGCATAGAAACATGGAACACATCATATATCTAAGATAATTCTGCTAGTAATGCCAATCAATATGTCAAAGGCCCAATTCTCTCTATGATCTCATATGGTCCAATGTACCTTAGACTCAACTTTCCCTGTTTACCAAACCTAATAATGCCTTTCTATGGTGTTATCTTCAAAAATACTTTATCTCCAACCTGATATGCCATTTCTCATATATGTTTATCAACATACCCATTTTGCCTTTCTTGAGTAGCTTGTAAACATCTTTTGACTACTTGGATTTTGGCCACTGTATCCTGTACCATTTAAGGGCCCTCTAACTGTCTCATCCCTTCAACATCCTAACAAATTGGACTTTTACATTTCCTGGCATATAAAGCTTCATATGGTGCCATACCAATACTGGAGTGATAGTTATTATTATATATGAATTCCATTAATGGCAAATGATCATCCCAATTGCCTTTGAATTCTAACACATAAGCTCGCATCATATCCTCTAATGTCTAAATAGTCTCTTTGATTGACCATCAGTCTTTAGGCGAAAATCAGTGCTACAATTCAAACAAGTACCCAAGGTTGTTTGTAAGCTGTTCCAAAAATGAGAAGTGAATCGAGGTCGCTATCTGACATAATAAAATAGGAATGCCATGTAATCTCATAATCTCAACAACATATATTTAAGCCAGTCTATGAAGTAATCTGTTTGTTGTATAGGCAAGAAGTGTGCAGATTTTGTGAGTTTATCTACAATAACCCAAAAAACATTATGCCTTTTCTATGTTTAAGGCAAATTAATAACAAAATCCATTGAAAATTTTCCCATTTCCATACAGGAATAGACAAAGGATGAAACTTACCTACCAGTGCTTGATGTTCTGCCTTGATCTGTTAGCAGGTTAAACATCTCGATAGAAAT
Source organism: Omphalea diandra (assembly GCA_949677035.1). Taxonomy (NCBI): domain Eukaryota; kingdom Viridiplantae; phylum Streptophyta; class Magnoliopsida; order Malpighiales; family Euphorbiaceae; genus Omphalea; species Omphalea diandra. The sequence continues at coordinate 14,032 of CATIWR010297740.1, forward strand.
TCAGCTATATATTTCTTCATCATTGACCACAAAAAATGTGACCACAGGTTTCTATGTATTTTGTACTTCCAGGGTGCATAGCATATGGTGCATTGTATGCCTCCTACATAATCTCTAATCTCAAACATCTAGTACACAAACTCGAATACCCATCACTATCATCCCATCATCTCTAATAGAAAAGTTAGTCTTCTTACCTTCCTGTATCTTCTATAACATTTTCTGTAAATATGGATCCTTCATATGAACTTCTCTAATTTTGTCATCTATCATAGGCTTTAATGGCAACAACATTTAAGGCTTTTTGACTTAAAGCATCAACAACAACATTAGCCTTATCGGGATGATAATCAATAGTGCAATCATAGTCCTTCAATAATTTTATCCATCTTCTCTGCCTTAGGTATGATTCTCTCTGTGTTGGAATATATTTCAAGCTTTTATGATATGTCAGAATTTGAAACATCTCTCCGTACAAGTAATGCCTCCAAATTTTCAAGGCGTGGACAATGGTTGCCAACTCCAATTCATTTGTAGGATAATTCAACTCATGAGGCCTTAGCTGTCAAGAAGCATAAGCTATCAGTTTTCCATGTTACATTAATACATAACCTAACCCCCATCCTGATGCATCAGTGTACACCACAAATCCACCATTTGTTGATGGTAATGTCAATATTGGTGTTGTAGTCAATCTCTTCTTTAGTTCCTCAAAACTTTAATGACATTGATCATCCCATTTAAATGCTACATTCTTTCATAATAATTTTATCAATGACCCAATAATAATGGAGAATCCTTCTATAAATCATCTATGAAACCAGTGAATCCAAGAAAACTACACACCTCTGATACATTTTCGGGTATATCCCACTCCAAAATGGCTTTCACCTTAGCTAGATCATATTGAACACCATGTCTAAACACAATATGCCCTAAAAAGACCACTTGTTCCATCTATAAGTCACTTTCATTCAATTTGGCATATAACTATTTTTCCTTTAAGATAAGCAATATGATTCTTAGATGTTGCTTGTGCTTCTCATGATTTTGTGAGTATATGAGAATGTCATTAATGAACACAATCATGAACTGATCAAGATATTGCTAATACAAAAAATAATTTTTGGAATGTTTGGCTCAACAACCTTTAATTGCCAATACCTAGATCTTAAATCAATTTTTGAAAATATAGTTGCACCTCAAAGTTGGTCAAGCAAATCATTTATAGGTAAGGGATATTTATGCTTTACTGTTACTCGATTTAGTTGCTTATAATCAATACACAATCACATACTTTCATCCTTTTTCTTCATAAATAATACTGGTGCCCCCTAAGGAGATGTACTAGGTTTAATGAAACCTTTTTGTAACAACTTTTCTAATTATTTCTTTAATTCTAAGAGTTCCATACTGTCGTTCGATATGGTGCAATAGAAATAGGTGTAACTCCTTGCAAGGTCTCAATATTAAAATTAACTTCTCTATGCGGTGGCAAACCTAGTAAATCATCAAGAAATACTTTTAGAAACTCTCTCACTATAGGAATATCTGCCAAACCTAAACTAGGAACACTAATGTCCACCACATTTGCTAGAAATGCATCATAACCTTCTTTGATTAGTTGAAAAGCATGAATAGCTAATATTAAACAAGTTGGAATAATTTTGTGCTCCCTAACAAATATAACTCTTACTTCTCTTGAAAATCTAATCATCAATTCTTTAGTATGACAATCTAAAACTGCATGATGTTTTGCTAGCCAGTCCATCCTTAGAATAATATTGAATTCCTTAACGTTCATCAATATCAAATTTATAGGCAATACGACACCACACACTAGCACATGATAAGTTCTACGTACTTTGTTTACAATCACACTACCTCTAGCAAACATCAAAACACCTAGATGATGCGTGGATCTTGGGTCTATCAAAACATAAGCATCTACATCACAAATATAAATTGTACCATAAACAACTTTAGGAGTTGTTAGAGCCTCTTGACGAGTGATAGCATAAACTCTAGCCCGTGGTTGAGTATGGGCTACCTGTCCACCATTAAAAATTGAAGTTGGTCCACCATGTCCTCCTCTAAACCCTACCTCACCCTCTGTTTTTGCTTGTGTCATGGACATTCTCCCTAACACTACTTTGCCCAACTACAGAAGATTCCCCTCTAATCAAACTTGCCATTGGACAATCTCAACTCATGTGGTCTGGTTGTCTACAAGTATAACAAGTAAGCCTTTTAGGTCCCTAACACTCTCCAAAATGAGTTCTTCCACAATTATTACAATTTGGGGCTACACCTTTACCCAGTATGCCCATAGGTCCTCTCTTACCCTCTGAGCCTTCAAAACTACCATAGCTACCTCTACTCGGTGGCACAAATACTAATATACCAAGATGACTCTAGACTCTGCCTCTTCGATTACCAGTAACTCCTTGAAATCTTGATCCCCTAGATGATGTGTAACTACCATTTTTATTGCTATATTTGGTTCTCCACTCCACCCTGTGTAACTTATTTCCTTTTCACCTCAATTGCATTCTTCTCTTGGATCACCTCCTTAGCTCGAATAACTACTACTAATAATGCAATATAATTGGATAGCTTAATACTAATCGATCTTGAATTTCTAACCTTAGTCTCCTCTCGAATTTCTGGCACTTCAGTTCCTATGTAGCTACATATTCTGGGGCATATCTTGAGAGTTTAACAAATTGTACTTCATAGTCTGCCACTGCCATATCATTTTGTTGCAATTAAAAAAACTCCTTCTTCTTCTTATCTAAGTATACTGTTGGTGTGTATTTGTTTGCAAACTGCCTTAGAAAATCACCTTATGTCAAAGTCATCGATTAGGGTGTGCTACCTGGAATAGTCTCTTATCAGTCTAATGCATTCTTTTGAAGCAATGATATTGCATACTTCAGCTTTTGCTCTGGGGTATATTAAAGCCTATTCAAGATTCTCTTAGTTCTTCTAAGCCACTCTTCAGTCTCAAAAGGATTTGTAGTGCCCTCAAAATCAATTGCCCCTTGCTTTCTCAATCTATCATAATTCTTGTCTATAGCAGGTCCTGCATATGCTTATGCTGCTAATCTCTACATCATATTAGCAAACTGCATGATATTTAGGTTTACACCTATAGTTGAAATATTTCTTGACATCTTAAGATTCTTTGTAACATGGTCAACATGCTTACGTGCATGAACAGACTCATCTCTAACCTCTGGGCCAACATGAGCTCTATCAGGTGCATCCATACTCCTCTATGCCAATGCATGTAAGTATTAACACAATGCAAATATCATATATATATATATATATATATATATATATATATATATATATATATATATATATATATATATATATATATATATAGATCTCACACATATTTAAAAGACCTTCCAGATAATT
>CATIWR010297742.1:0-13649 GCA_949677035.1 Omphalea diandra
TATATATATATATATATATATATATATATATCAAGATAGTCAAGCGTGTAGAATGAGGACAAAAGCATGACTTATAGTACAATACTATTAGTTATTAGGCTCTATTAAACCAAATTAATTAGTAGCCAAAGAGCAAGCTCAACCAAGGTCGCTAACTAGTTCACTTATTCTAATGTACCATCACCTATAGAGTAACCTCGACCAGGGTGCTCAAAATGTCATTATATCATAATATTTTAATATCCTAAGCCCAAAAAGCAAGCTCGACCAGGACACTATCATATCACAATACCATATCATAATATTTTAATTCCCTAAGCCTAGAGAGCTAGCTCAACCAGGAAAATATCCTAAGCTCAGAAAGCAAACTCGATCAGGGCACTATCATACCACAATATTTTAGTATCTTAAACCCAGAAATCAAGCTTGACTAGGGCATTACCATATCACAATATTTTAATATCCTAAGCCTAGAGAGCAATCTCGACCAGGGCACAACCATATCATAATATTTTAATATCCTAAGCCTAGAGAGCAAGCTCGACCAAGGCACTACCATATCATAGTATTTTAATATCCTATGCCTAGAGAGCAAGCTCTACAAAGGCACTTTTATATCATAATATTTTAATATCCTAAGCCTAGAGAGCAAGCTCAACCCTAGCACTACCATATCACAATATTTTAATATCCAAAGCCCAAAGTGCAAGCTCGACCAGGGTACTATCATAATCACTATTATTTATATCTAATCAAACCAGTGTGCACTCGATCCTAATGTAACCCCTCAGGTGGTATGTTCAGCCAATGCTCTTAATCCATAATCATTGCACTTGTTTATACACAATGCTCTCAAGCCACAATCACATCAATATCACAAATCATTACACACATTTACAAACAATGCTCTCAAGCCCAAATCACATCAATATCACAAAATCATTACACATTTACACATAATGCTCTCAAACCACAGTCACATCAATATCACAAAATCATTACACATATTTATACACATTGCTCTCAAGCCACAAAAACATCAATATCACAAAATCATTACACATTCATACACAATGCTCACAATGTCTTGTCATGATGGTAATGCTTATAAAGGTCATGAATGTCATCTCATAAATGTGGTGTTAATATTATAAACTAGCTAGCATGCCATAAAAATATATAATATTAACTCATAAAAAATTCAAAGATCGCAGAAACTCTTATGCTTCTGGTGGGGCGGACTAGTGGCAAGATAGTCTAAGCAAAGAAATTTAATTTGTTAGAGTCAATATAGAATATTATTCTTAACCTAACTTCTAAGATTATTATTTTCATAAATTCTTATTTTAACTCTCACTAAAATTTTGGCAACACCTCCCCTAAAAACTGGACATAATGCCCCCTCCCCCTGTAAAATGGATCGATTTCCTGTAAAAACACTACTATAATATATTTCAATATCATTCAATTCACGTTAGGTCTCCAAACTTCTCATGTACATGACTAAACACATACATAATCCAATTATTAATAATTCTTATAATTCCCAACAATCATAAATACTTCAAAAATAATAATCAACTTAATTAATAATTATATCAACACATTAATTTATTTTTTGATAAATTAGTAATAATCTTCAATAGCTTATAATTAATAAATATATCAATTAAATTAATCAGTTACATTAATTAAATAATTATAAATAACATTTCTAAGTTTTTATAAATAAATTTGTATTCCATTATTTAAATACAATTAAAAGTCATAGTTGGTACCAGGTGACTCAGTTTTACAAGCTGGAGTTACTACCCAAAAAAATTCATTTCAATGGTCGTCTGAGTCTGATGGCTGGAAAATTTAACGGCTACAAAATTACGATCCGAAGGTACCAACTGATCAATTAAATTGTCAGGATTCCAAATATATAGGTTTTATTTCTTAGAGGTGGCCGAAAATGAATAGATCGAGCATATTCCATGGTGGCTCTAGCGAAGAGAATCTCACTCTAATAAGTCATTAAACTACGGTGCCCATAGATGAAACACTCTAGTCCAAGGTTTTTGGACCTCCTAAGTTCATTTTTAGTGTCAATTTTATTAAAAGAAGTTAGGAAGTAGGATAAATGCAAGGGGCACCCCTGATGATAAATTTTTCTCTTGTTATTCTAGAAAATATGGACAGTTTTTGAGAAAGTTGATGTCGCCAAAGTGATGAGGAGGTGGAGAATACTTGTACTTGAAATTTCGTGAATTTTGGAGTTGATTTAGGTGGTGAATGGAGGTGGAGAAATGAAGAAGGAAAAGAAAAAGAAAAAGAAAAAATGGAGGAGAGGGGTTGTGTTTGTCAGGAAAGGAGAAAGAAAATATGGAGAAGATAAGAAAAATTCCCATCTTAATCCCTCATTAATGGCCTTATTCCCAATAAATCCCTCTTTGCTTATTCCTTCAATCACCAAAGTTATAGTCCATTTAGTCCTTTTTGTTCCATAATTTATTTAATTAGTTTAATTAATTACTTACTAATGAAAGAAAATAATTCAATATCCTTAACTATAAAAATTGGGTTATTACACTTGCTACTATTCTTAACCCTTCATACGTTTATACTTTGCTAGGATTCCTCTATACTAAATATTTACATACTCGCAGCTATCGTTATCCTGATCCTATGGTTGATTTCAGTAACCACATGTGGTATACAACCCCAAATTCTACAATCTTTTTATCATTCATCTAGAGGATATTATCCATTTCAGGTTATTCAAACAATTAAATTTCAAATTTTTAAACAAAATTATAGATTTAAATATTTTTTATTTGTTTTGGAACTTGCATCCTTATGTCCAAACTGATGGACTATGGATAATTGAATACAATAACTAACACATGATGGTTGAAAAATGATACATGACTCAATAATGTAAGACTCGATGTACATGTGGACTTCATCACTTTTGGATAGAGGTATCTAAATTCCAAAACCTTAAAATATTTTAAACTTTTTTTTTCCAAAAACTATTTTTAACATTACTTTTACATTATCAACCTCAGTGGCCACTATCAAATACAAATAAAACTTTTATCATTTTTTTAAAAAATATTAATATCGCTTAAAAATTCATTTTAAATTCCCTTATGGATCAGATACCTTACAAACATTCAACCAACACACTAATGATAAATGCAAAAATTATAAGCAATGAAAACATATAAGGACATAATGGACCCTAACTCCACAATATCTATAGAAACTACACTAAGCCTTAGGAATTCTAAACCTAAAGCTCTGATACCAACTTCGTCACGACTCTACTTAGATCATGACTGAGCGCTATGGAATGGGTAGGCTTAAGGTCACTGAAACCCGTAGTGAGCCTATTCCATTTGTTCTCAACAAATCTTTAATTAATAATTATTTAGGATTTACAAGGATAATAAATGACGTCACCCTAATTATATAGTAAGTTCACAGTATACACAAATAATTAAATATTGAGAAAGATGGACTCAATCCTTACAATCCATGCTAACATGGCAAAATTAGACATAGTCCTTAAATCCACAATATTTATCAATAGACAAGTCTTACTGCGCCAAACTCAGAGTTATAGAATTTGAATTATATATATATATATATATATATATGTTGGACTAGGTTAGTTAAACCTAAGTCATGAACTTATTTTGATCTTAACAATAGATATTGATCAGTTCTAATGTTTCATTAAGTGTTATTTTGCAGTTTATAAGATAGTTTTTCAATTGAAAGTTGGATGGAAATCAAAATCTCCAACCTTGTGAAGGTCAACCAAATTCGCATTCTGTATCCCTTAAATCACGATCACAAATCAGCTATAAGGATGGAAAGAGCTAGGCTAAAGGAATTCACAAACGAAATCGCAACTGTGACATAATCGAAGAAAATGAGGTTGAGTCCTAGAGGAATTTGCGGTGGCTATTGCAACTGCGAATTTCATAGTGACAAAAGAGGAACCAAAGCCACAGCCACAGCATGCCAAGTGTCCAAGGTAACCGTTGGATATCAAAAATCATGAAGGCAAAATTTTTATCACAACTACAACTCAAGATGTTTTAATTTCCTCATTACACAGAGTAATTTGTGGTCTTAGTCGCGCCTAAAGCAAAGGCAACTCGCGACCATGACTTTTAAGAAGCAGGTAAAACACAATGACTATTTTTCTTAGACAATGAATGGATGAATGACACGTGGACTAGCCATTAGACATAGAACGAGGATCTCTTCTTGCTCCTCAGTGCAAATTGGAAATTCATGATCTTGAAATAATAGAAGCAACCGCAGCTTTCGCCTGATAAACATTTAATGCAAATTCTGTCTAGCACAACTTAGAGATTTGAGGATAGTTTTATAGTAACATCTCTTTGGTAGATATGGGCTATAAATTCTCCACTAAACAGATATAAAGGCAAGAGAATTGAATTAATTATAACCAAAATCTTGCCAATTTGCTACTCATTTTTTGATTCATCTTTGATGTGTTATTGATTGTTAGGTGTGAGTAATAAACAACATTATAAGAGGTTGAAAGTTAGCCTAGATTCAAAACTCTTGTAAGAGGTTAAAGTGTGAACCTAAAAACACTTCTAAGAGGTTTTTGTGTTAGCCTAGAAAACACAAGTTGTAAGAGTTTTTATGTGAGTCATAAACACAAGTTGTAAAAGTTTGGTGTGAGCTTGGAAACACTTGGTTAGTTGAGTGAAACACTCAATTGTGAAGAATTAGGGAATGGACGTAGGGTTTGTTAACACCCAAACCACTATAAACCTTTGTATTGATTTTTCTCATCTCCTTCTTAATCTCATAAACACATTAACCTTCCATTTTAATTTTTAATCAGCCACCAATTCAACCCTTTTTCTTCGTGCCCTAGGCCAACAAGTGGTATCAGAGCCAAGTTTGACTAAAAACATTAATTGTGTGAATAAAGATCATGGCACAAGAAGGAATTCACACTCACCCCAAGCCTTATTTCGATGAAGTAGACTATACTCATTGAAAGTATAAAATGAAAATCTATCTAGATACGGATGTGGTAGATCTATAGGATATAGTTGCAAACGAGTGGAAGCCACCTACCAAAGTGGTGGATGGAAGTGAGGAGCTAATCCTTAAAGAGGAGTGGGTTGAAGCACATAAAAGATCCAATGGCAAAAATAAAAGAGCCATGGTAATCCTTTTAAGTTCTATATCAAGAGAAGAAATTGGAAAGGTTCAACATTGCCTAACTACTCATGGTATTTGGAAGATATTTGAAAACTATCATGAGGGCACCACCTTGGTGAAGTCTATCTGACTTGAGATGCACGTGATGGAAAGGGAGTTATTCATGATGAAAGAGGAAGAAAGCATCACAGCATGACAAATAGACTCCTAGCAATCGTCACCAACATGAAGAAGTTTAAGAGAGTCCTCACCAATTATAAGGTAAATTCTAAAATTCTGAAATCATTACCTTTTGAGAAATTTAGTGCTAGAGTGTGTAGTATCCAAGAGTCCAACCCAAAAATAGGAAAGGTGCTAACGGATGTCTTGATAGGCAAACTCTTGGTTCATGAGTTGGCCTTAAAGAAAGATGAAGAAATGACGAAAATGAGGGGTTAATGAGAAAAATCTAAAAAACAAGAAAGGAATACCTTAGTACTAAAGTCCATATTTAAAGATAAGGAAGTGGATGTAACTTCAAGTGAAGAAGAGAATAACAAAGAGGAGGAGGAACTTTCAATGCTCTCTAGAAGAACAAAGGAGTTGATTAGAAGAAGGAAAGTGATAAGGAACTTCAAGAAAAAAAACTCCAACTTTCAAAGAGAGATCAAATGATGTCACATACTATGAATGTGGCAAGCAATGCCATATTAAATATGATTGCCCCAAGTTGAAGAAGAAGAAGAAAGGGGATAAGGAAAAAAGAAAGAGTTTTAAAGCCACTTGGGATGATAGCTCGAGTGAATAAAATGAAGAGGGAGAAGTTGCAAACCTTTGCTTCATGGCTCAAAAGGATTCATCTAATGAGGTAAGCTCTTCACCTTACTCTTATTTAGAATTTAATAAACTAGATGGTGTAGATGATGAGCTTATAGAAGCTCTCACTATGAGATGTGACAAATATAAGTCACAAATGAAAACTTACAAGAAGAAGTGCACTAAATTAGATGATGAATTCAAATCCCTAAATAGTCTTATAAGTCAATTGAGGGCTTCAAATGAAGACTTCAAGAAATTCTATGGAAAACCTTTCCAAATCATCTTCATCTTTGGTTTCATTAAGAAAAGAGAATGACTCTTTGAAAGGATAAGTCATTGAGCTTAGAAACTCTATTTCTAAGTTCCATAAGGGTAAGGAAGCTTTGGATACACTCATTGTATCACAAAGACCTCCCTTGATTAAGAATGGTCTAGGCTTTAATGGAGCCTCTTCTTTTACACCTTCATCCATAGCATTCATCAAGGCCTCAACACCTCAAACTTCAAGTATTGAGGTTGTTGGAAAGACAGGTGCTCAAAGAACTAAACCCTCATTGCCTAAGGGCAAGGAAAAGGTGCAATAAGGCCTTAAACCTATTGCTAAAAAGCCCAATCATACATATATGTATAATAAAAAGCATGCTCACTCAAACATACATAGAAAATTTACACCTACACCCATTCATACATGTTTATGCTCACACACACATCATATAGGTATGAGAAAAACCACCACTCATACCATGGTAATGCATAGGAGAAAGACACATAGGTCTAAACTCCAATGTCACTATTACATGAAATATGGACATATAAATGTTTATTGCTACATTAGGAAGGTTCACCTCAAGTTGGAGGATCCTTCAAAACCTAACCCTTAGGACCCAAGTATACTTAGGTACCAAAGCAAAGATGATTTATTTGTGTTGTGTAGGGATGTTTGGCAGCCATAATGAAGCAAATTATTGGCATATGGATAGTGGATGCTCAAATCATATGATGGGCAATAGGAAGCTATTTATGGCCTTAAAGGAAAAGAAGGGTGGCAATGTCACATTTAGTAACAATGTTAATGGTAAGGTAATTTGCATTGGAACCATTGGTAAGAATAATTGCTCTTTAATCAATGATGTTTTACTTGTTGATGGTTTGCAACATAATTTGCTGAGGGTATGTCAATTATGTGATAAAGGTAATAAAGTCAACTTTGACCCAAAATAATGTCGAGTTACCACTTTAGTGGATAAAAAGGCAGTTTTCAAGGGTGAAAGGAAAGGCAATACTTATCTAATTGACTTAGACAATTTGGCTAACCAATCTTTTAAGTGTCTTATGTCTCTTAGTTATGAAGCTTGGTTATGGCATAGAAGACTTGGACAAGCTAACATGGAGCTCTTACAAAGCTTATCAAAGGGAAAGCTAGTGGAAGGTCTTCCCAACCTAAGATTCTCAAGAGACAAGACTTATGGCCCTTACCAAATGGGGAAGCAACATCAATCTTCCTTCAAAGCAAAGAATGTTGTAAGTACATCTAGACCTCTTCAATTAATTCATATGGACTTAATAGGACCTACTAGGAGTGCTAGCTTAGGTGGAAAACATTATGCACTAGTCCTAGTTGATTATTACTCTAGGTTTACTTGAATTTCCTTTCTAACTGATAAGTATGATACTTTTGATGCTTTTAAAAGTTTTGCAAAAAGAATTCAAAATGAAAAAGGTTACTTTATTTCTTTAATAAGAAGTGACCATGGAAAGGAATTTCAAAATGAGCCTTTTAAATCTTATTGCCAAGAGAATGGGATTTTTCACAACTTTTCAACCCCTAGAACACCACAACAAAATGGTGTTGTAAAGAGGAAAAATATAACACTAGTAGAGATGGCTAGAACCATGCTCAATGAGTATTCTTTACCAAATTACTTTTGGGCCGAAGCTATCAATACTTCTTGTTATATTGCAAATCATGTTTTCAAAAGACCCATTCTTAATAAAACTTCTTATGAGCTATGGAATGGTCAAAAGCCTAAGATATCATACCTAAGAGTATTTGGATACAAGTGCTATATATTGAATACCAAGGATAATCTTGGGAAATTTTATTCAAAAACTAATAATGGCATCTTCTTAGGTTATTCCACCTCTAGCAAAGCCTATAGGGTCTTTAATAAGAGTTTAATGGTTATTGAAGAGTCTATGCATATTGTTGGCCCTAGGCACCAAGAAGGGGGGGTTGAATTGATGTATAAAAATTAAAATTGGAAAGAGAGAAGAGAAATGAGTAGGAAAGAAACACACAATTTATAGTAGTTGGGGTATAAACAACCCTACATCCACTGCCCAATTCTTAGAAATTGGGTGTTCCACTATCTTTCAAAGGTGTTTTCAAGCTTACACTAAACTTTTACACTTATGTTTTGAAGACTCACACAATAACCTATACATTTTTGTTTTAAGGCTTACACAACAACCTTTACACTTGTGTTTTAACAGGCTCACACAACAACCTCTCTTAGTGTTTTCATAGGCTCACACTATAACCTAATACAATTGGTGTTTATGCTCACACCTAATAATGACTTCAAGAATAGAAAAAAGTGAGTAACAAAATTGCAAGAGTTTGGGTACAAAGTTATCAATTCTCTTGCATTTACATATGTTTGGTGAGGTTTTTATAGCCTCTACCCACCAAAGAGACGTTGCAATAAAACTGGTACAAAATCATCAAAGCGTACTAGATAGATTTTCACATTAAATGTTTGACAGTCTAAATTCACGATCGCTACTACTCGTTAGCGGTCGCGAAATCCAAATTTTGTAAGGAAAACCTCATTTGTGTCTAACGACTAGTCCATGTGGCAGCTTCTTATTAGTTCACTAGAAAAATATTGTCGTTGCCTTTCACCTGCTCTTAAAAGTAGCGGTCACGATTTCTCATGTACAGGTCGCGACTTTGAATGCGAATTCCTCTACCAAAAGTATTTATCTTCTTATTTTGGGTTCGCGGTCGCTACCAATAAGTTCCCATCTCGATTTTTGACTTTCAATGGTTAACTGGGACACTTGTCAAGTTGTGGTTGTAAACACGATTGCATCTTGAGTTACTTTGAAATTCTTGGTTGCGACTAAGGCAAGCCTTATACTGCGAATTCGTCTGTGACTCTAGCTTTCCTTTTTTTGAATTGGTAGCGACAGAGAAATGGCCCACGCATACGTCTGTCCATTTTTTCAACCTACCTTAGTCTAGTTTGCGGTTGCGATTTATCAAGTTACGGTCGCGAATTAGAGAGCACTTGCTTACTTTGGAGATTTTTTAACTTCATCCAACTTTCAATTTAAAGATTAACTAAAAACTGCAAAACAACACTTAATATGAAACATTAGAATTGATCAATCCCCTTTGTCAAGATCAAAAGAGGTCTAAGACTTAGGGTTAACCACCGTAGTCCAACAATCTCTCCCTTTTTTATTTTGACAACATAGATTGATCCTACGTGAAAAATAATACAAAGATGTGAAGTTGGAGTATTGCACGAATGAATGCTTAAGATGAAACTTCTAAGTTTTAAAATTCAATCAAGCAAAGCAAAGTGAAATTTCTAAAAGGCATTTCTAAAAAGCTAAGTATGATGCTCCCCCTTAACATATGCTATAATTTTTAAGTTAATATTCCCTAAAGTACTTACTGTCTCTCCCCCTTTAGCAAGATCAAAAAGAGAGGATAAGGGAAAAGAGAAATAATTATAAGCATACATAAGGAGTAAAAGAAGAATACTTTTATAAAGATAAAATGCATCACACATAAGATAATGTATTGCAAGAAAATAACTTTTTATTTACATAACTGTGGGATCACAATATTTGATAAAAACATAAAGAAAATGAAAAACAAATACAAAAGATCCTTAATCTAGAGTAGTGGACAATCATCTCCAGAAGATGGTGTCTATGGTGCTTGTGTTTCTCCCTCGGCTTCATCTTCATCCTCAATGTCATCTTCATTGCCATCTTCATCTTGCGTATCTTCAAATTCGGTGAAATCTCGAAGATAGCAATGAGGAACTCCTAGTTTCTCTTAGAGATCCACTATATCGCTGTGAAGATGTGACAGGAAGAGGAACCTTCTCTTCATCATTCTCATTAGTTTATCCAACTTTTGATTAATGGTGGCAAGAGACAATTTTATCTTGGCTTTTGGTTGAGGAGGAGGAACTTGTATGGTGCCTTCTTCAATCTGAAGCCTCTTTCTCTTCGAAGCTTACGAGGTTTCCATCTTCTTTGCCCCTATCGCACTAAGAGTGTAAACATAAGTGTCCGGATGAATGGCATTGGCATTTATGAGATAGGTTAGGTCTAGGAAATTTTGAGAGGGAAAGAGCTTCTTGGTGAGGAATTTCTCTTTCTCCTCATCAAGTGCTCCAACAAAATGGTAGATGCCTGTTATGTGGGAGGGCAAGAGAAACAGGCTTTTGGGTTTTGAATTTATATGGATCAATTGATCCATAAGGTAACGGCCAGTTTGGATTGGTTTGTTCTTGACAAGGCAAAATAAGAATGCCAAGTCTTTTTGAGAAACCTTTTCATTACCATCACATCTAGCATTTACGGAGAAGGTAATGATGCGATGAAGGATCCAAAGGGGTAAGGATTTGATTTGTTTGGATAGAGAAGAGCAGGGGTCATGTTTGGTTTAAATAGAAATCTCTAACCAAAATTCGAAGTAGATAATGTCAAGTGTGGAGATGATGAAGGGAATGTGTTCTCCAACTTACAAGTTGAAAAGAGAAGACAATTGGTTAAAGGTAATAAAGAAAGGGTCATCAAAGGCCCGAAACACTAACCCATATTGGTCGATTCTAGAATCGGATTTCTGGCTTAGTTGCACGGTGCACATAAACTCTCGTACAACCTCCTCGTATCCGGGTTCATCTCATAATATGAACTCGTTCCATCCTAAGTTTAAGAGAAAGGCTCTAATCTCTGCATTGATGCTTAAAGTTTCTAGCATGAATGTTGACAGAATCTTGTTTAGAAGAATCACTTTGGAAGAGTTCGCCTTAAATCTTTCTTTTTCTTCCTTGGTGATTCCCTTCATGAGATGAAGGGCAGGAGGTGCAGAGGGTTGAGCCACTGCCTTGCCCTTGTCTACCTTGGAGAATTTCTTAGAAGCCATAGCAAAAGGGATAAAGCTTGATGATTAAGAGAGATTTTGAGAGAGAGAGCTGGTGTTTGGAAGTGGAGTGAAGAGAGCATTGTTGAAAAGGGTATTTATAGGTTTGAAGGGGTGTGAAAACAGTCAAAAACAACTAGAAATGGATTAAATAAAGAGAGGAAACGGTTGGCAGTCAAATCACTTAATTGTCTAGGCAGTTACTCTAATTCGCGTTAGCAAATTAATAAGTCGCAACCGCGAATTTCGGAAAATGTGAGCAACAGATAAATTTTCCTCAAAAAAAGGTACGTCAATGGTCACATTTTTGAAAAACTAACCAAAATTGGCGGTGGAGCAGAAATTTTGTGACCGCGAATTGACATTTGACAATTGGGTGAAATTGACTTATAATTCGTGACTGTGAAGAAAGAATAAAGATCGCGAATTATGAGTCATCAACGATAAGAATTGAAAATCCAATTTTTGAAAAATGAAAAATTATTATCCACAGGAAAATACACACATCAATGTCATAAACCAACAAATACCAATATAAATAGCAACATTACACAAGAGATCAAAAATTTTCACTTTAGAGAGCTTCCATCAAGCATTCTCAATTCTCTTTTAATGAAGTTCAACCTTTCTTCATTTAAAGGTTTGGTGAAAATATCTGCAAGTTAATGATTTGTGTCAATAAACTCCAACACAACATCACCTTTTTACACATGATCTCTAAGAAAATGATGTCTAATGTCTATATGCTTACTTCTAGAGTGTTGGATGGGATTCTTAGATAGATTAATAGCAATTGTGTTATCACATTTAATGAGAATGTGATCAATTACTTTGCCAAAATCCTTCAATTGTTGTTTCATCTAAAGAACTTGGTTGAAACAACAACCTGCCACCACATACTCGGCTTCCGTGGTGCATAAGGCAATCGATGCTTGCTTTTTACTAAACTAAGAAACTAGACATTCACTTATAAATTGGCAAGTTCTAGAAGTGCTTTTTCTATCTAATAAACTACCAGCATAATCCACATCCGAATACCCTACAAGGCTAAATGAAAATCCCCAGGATACCATAGCCCTAAGTGTATAATGCCATGCAAATACTTAAATATCCTTTTAACAGCATTTAAGTGAGACTCTCTAAGGGAGGATTAAAACCTAGCACACATGTAAACACTAAACATGATATCTGACCTAGAAGCAGTAAGATAAAGCAGAGATCCGATCATACCTCGATATCTCTTTTCATCTACCACCTTACCTGATTCATCCTTATCTTACTTGATGGTACTGCTCATTGGAGTTTTAGCTACCTTGCAACCATCCATGTCAAATTCCTTTAGCATCTTCTCTGTGTACTTGGCTTGGTTGATGAAGATCCCTTCTTTAGATTGCTTGATTTGTAGACTAAGAAAGAATTTGATTTCTCCCATCATGCTCATTTTAAATTCCCTAGTCATACACTTAGCAAAATCCTCACAAAGAGATTCATTAGTAGCACCAAAGATAATATCATCAACATAGATTTGAACGATTAATGTATCATGCTTGTGTTTTTTGACAAAAAGTGTGGTGTCCACCTTTCTTTTCTCAAAATCATTTTTCAAGAGGAATGAACTAAGCCTTTCATACCAAGCTCTTGGAGCTTGTTTCAATTCACACAAGACCTTGTTCAACTTGAAAACATGGTTTGGAAAACAATGAGACTCAAAACCAGGAGGTTGTTTAACATAGATTTCCTCCTCTACAATGCCATTCAAAAAAGCACTTGTCACATCCATTTGAAAAAGTTTGAAATTCATATGATATGCAAATGCTAAAAGAATCCTAATGGCCTCTAATCTTACTATGGTGGCAAAGGTTTCATCATAGTCCATGCCTTCCTTTTGGTTGTATCCCTTAGTAACCAATCTAGTCTTATTTCTAGTAATGAAACCTTGATCATCTAACTTATTCTTAAACACCCACTTACAACCTATAATTGGGTGTTATTCAGGCCTAGGGACAAGTTTCCATACCTTATTTCTCTCAAATTGATTGAGTTCTTATTCCATAGCAAGAACCCAACTCTCATCATCAAGAGCCTCATCAATTGACTATGGCTCAAGTTGAGAAACAAATGCAAGATTATTACCTAAAAGTTGAGATCTAGTACTTACACCCTTAGAAGTATCACCAATGATGTTGGACTAGGATACTTAATCCTATGTTTAAAATCTCTTTTGATCTTGACAAAGTAGATTGATCATCACTAATGTTTCAAATAAGTATTGTCTTTGCAGAATTGAATCATTTCCTCAAGAAGGAATAAATAAGTTGATGAATTCCAAAGTAGCATGAGAATCGCGACCGCAACCTACTTATTCGCGACCGCGATTCATGAATAAGGCATGTTGAGAACCAGACAGACGAAATCGCAGTATGATTCTCGGCCGCGAACCTTGAAGAAAGAAAGGACTTTTTATCACAGACGATTT
>CATIWR010297754.1:0-42497 GCA_949677035.1 Omphalea diandra
TTTTGTCCTGCTTTCATAAGGATTTCTCGCTCTAGGAGCAATACTTTTGGATGTACTTTTATACAATATTATATTTATGTTTAATCTATTTCTTTTTATATCTACTGCAATTAAATGAATAAATATAATTATTACAAGATTGAAGTTAATTTTAATAAAAAAACTTTTATAATGAAATAATACAAATTTAAGGGTAAATTTGATGAAATAGTTTATTTTGTCATTTATTGTCACTTTGAAATAAGTTCAGAGTTTATTTGGTACTTTAATCAATATATATAATGATAATATCAAATAAATAAAAAAGCATATGTATGAATAATAATTTTTGAATATTTAAATTACTATTAATGAATTTTCCATTATATTATTCATTTTAATTTTTACTAAATTAATTTCTTAAAATTTAAATTATAAATTTTCAATAAAGTTAGTATCATTTTATGATTTTCGGATTGTGAGTTTGAACTTATCAAAGTCTAATTGATCAAGTACAATTTCTCGCGATATTATTATTATAAAAATAATATATAAAAATAAATATAATATAACATAATATGATAATAATAATAATAATAATAAATATTTTTAGTATTAAAATTTTAATTTAAAATAGTGTAATTTTAATTAAATTAGTTGTATTCTATTCATAAATTTTTATTGATTTTTAACTCTCATTTAAACTAAACTGCTTATTAATTTTTAATTAGTTGCTATGCATGTTGCTTAATTTGTAATGTAAAATTTTCATAACACCACAATAATAATAATAATAAATTTTAAATAAATTAATATTTATTTTTATTAAATAAATAATTAATAAGTTAAATAATTAACATTAATATATCTATTATAATTAAAAATTTTATTATTTTATAAAATTATTGTCTAATTAGACCTCAATTAAATAAAATGATAAAATATATAATTAAATTAACATAATAATTTTTAACTATAATATGATTATTTTAATAATAAAATACAAAATTTATAGTTTTATTTTTTCCTTTTTATCGATATTTAATTTTTTATATAAAAAATTAAATATTTGTTATTGTTAAAATTCTGAATATAACTAATTTGAATAATTTTTCCTATATTATTCAACTTTTTAAGGGTCTGTTTGAGATAGTTGGTGGATATAACTGATAGTTGTTAATTAATAGTGGTTGGTATTAAATGTTTGTTATTTAACAGTTGTTATTAATTCATAAAATAATTAATAATAATATATTGTTAATTTTTATATATTGAAATAAATAAATTAAATTTAAAATATAATAAAAATAATATATTTTCACATATAGTAGTAAATTATAATTTAAAAACTTATAATACCGTATATTTTAGTTTATATTTAAGAAATCTTAATAATCATTTCTTATTAATTTTAATTAGCAGATGTTAATAAATTTCTTATTAATGTTAATTGGAATATGTTAATATTTTGTTAGTAATTAAAATATCATATATTTTTTTTATAAAATTTATATGTAATAACTTAAAATAAATTACTTTTTATATTGATAATTAAAATATTATAATTTATAGTTGTAGTTGAATAACAAAACTTTAACCTACAGTTGGTGCACTAATTGTGAAAGGGAAATGAAAATAAATTAAATAAGGGAAATAGATGGAAAAGAAAAAAAAAAAAGAATGTTAATGTATTTTATCTTGTTTGAATCTCTTATTTGCATAAGAGATGAAATTCAAATTCATTAACTATAACTTTTCTTTTTTAACCTTATTGACAAAAATAATACACGTAGACAAACTAATAATACTTTAGTAATTTAATATATCTTACATTTTACAATTCAATAATTTCATACTTTTTTCTCTAAAATGGAAAAAAAATTTATTTGTATAATTTCTCTTTGAAAGTCTATTGGAGAAATATAATTTTTCTCCCTTTTTATTTATTTTCATTTCCTTATTTGTAAACTAAATGAGGAAAAATGATTCAATTTCTTTTCTTTTTTCTTTGTTTCTCTTTAACCAAACAAAGGGTAAGAATAATAATACAATAAGGATAATTTTGATTTTTTATTTTGTTAACACTATAGTTGTTCAGAAAAAATTTCAAATAGGAGTTTATAAAATTGCAGCTAACTGAAATTGTATCAATTATTAGTGGTTATTTTATATAGTTTGTCAAATAGACATTTTTTAACTATTGAATGAAAAATCTCTATTAACTGCATATATTAATTATACTAAATACTCCTTAAATTATTTTTACATATAAGTTGTTATATTATGGAATTTTATTTTTTAAGTATTTAATTATTAACTTAATTTACACACACATGTGTGTGTGAAAAAAGACATAAAAAAATATATATATAAGAAAATGCTAATAGTAAATATGGATAAAAGCTATAAGGAAAATGCTAATACTAAATATAAGAAAAACGCTAATGCTATATATGGATAGAAGCTATACTAAACACCCCTTAAATTATTTTTATATAAATAACTTGGTATATTATGAATTTTTCTATGTTTTTTTTAGTTAAGTGAGGAAATTAAATATTTAATTATTAACTTACTTTATATATATATATATATATATATATATATATATATATGTGTGTGTGTGTGTGTGTGTGTGTGTGTGTGTGTGTGAAAAAGACACAAGAAAAAGAAAAAAGCTATTCCCTTAACATAGAGAACTCAACAATATAAGGAAAAACGCTAATCCTATAATCCTATATATGGATAGAAGCTATACATGGATAGAAGAGACTACAAGGAAAGAGAATAGAAAAATAATTAATTATAATTTTATTTGACTAGTTAAAAGTTTAGAAAGAAAAATAGAAAATAAATGATCCTTTCATTCCTATTGAAGAACATGAAATTGATTGCCCTTCAATTAGAGTGTAAAAAAATTTCAATTCATGCAAAGAAATGAAAATTTATGCACATTATCCTTTTTATCTTTAAAAACAAATAATTTAAATTTGTCATCTACATTTTAATCTATTTTTTTAATAATTATTATTCTCTTTCACTCCTATTTTTCAAATATTAATATATATTTTATCTATTTTCTCTTTAATGACTATTTATTATAGAACTAAATACAATAATGTAAAAAAAATTATTTTGTCATTTCTTCAATTTCATTCCCTTTCATTTAAAATACCGGTGCCTCCCTCCCCTCTCCTCTCCATCATCATGCATAGTGTAAAATGTTGGGAAGCATAAAAATGCCAATTTTAAAGAGTTAAATTAAAATTTATCTAGTTACGGTGTTTGAAAAATTATATAAATAATAAAATAAATAATTTGGAAGAAATGTAAATCATGTCAAAATAGTTTAATTTTATAAAAATTGGTACTTAATTCTCATATTAATTGAACTAATAGAGGAACTATGAGTAGATAAAATCTTAAGGATAATATCCTTAGCAATCATATATATAAAATCTTAACGATAATATCCTTATCAATCATATATATAAATCAATTAGCTTTTCAACTTTAAATTTGTGACAACTAAAATTAAACATGAACTGAATTTAGCATTTGAAATACATGTTAATATCCTGTTATGCTATATAATGTTCTATCTTTCTAACAACAATTATGTTATTGTATTTGCATTGTATTGTATGTGTTTTCTATTCGTTTCCATATTTTGTAAATGTATTATTTTCTAATTATATATGCAAATAAAAATATTTAAGTAATATTTTTTGTAGTTTTACTTAAGAAAATAGTTATTTGATTCAAATATGATTTTTACTCGTTGACTAATATTTTCTTTGAAAGATATATGCTAGCAATTTATTACTCTCAGTACAAATTTTAGTCTAATTATCTATTAACTTGGAAATAATACATAAAAAAATTATTATATCTATACTATCTTAATTAATCTATTATAGGGTTATATTTTTAAAACTTTATTTTTATGTAACTTTTTTAATTCTAAGATAGCGGAATAATAATATAAAAATTATATTTCTATATAAAATCATAACAAGACTCATTTTGATCTCATGCCTACAGCATATGGTGACCAGAATGTAAAGTGCCGAGTAGAGATGATAAAGTTCACTGACAATTTATTTCTTCATATTTACCCAAAGTGAGTATGACTATAAAATAAATTTATTATATTTTTAATATATATTAAATAAATTATAATTTATTTAATTTTATTAATATATAAATGGGTATGAACTAGATAAAAGTATCTATTTATTTAACAATTTTTTCAATTTAATTAGTTATCACTTTGATTTGACATATGCTTATCAATTTTTAATATTTTAATTTAAAAATTAATATTTATCATTTAAAAATATAATTAACTGTTAAAACTAAATTTTCTAATATTTGAAATATAAAAGCTGATGTTTAAATTTTTTTTTTGCTAATATTAACTTTATATTTGTCATTATTTATCTTTATATTAATTTATATTTTATATAAAATTAATTAATTTTTTTTATTATTTTATAATATAACCATTTATTCAATAGCAAAATTATTAAATACTTTATATTTATTAATAATTTATAACTGATCGCACCACTATACCAAATAGATCCTTATTTTAATAGCTTTCAATATTTTTTCTTTTTTATTTAAAAAATATATTCATTACTGTATATTATATATAAATTGCATAATAAATTAATAACTAAAACTTGATCTTTCCTAACCGAATGAATCAGTCAATGTATAAAATTAATTTTGATCTTAAAAATTTATTTATAATATATGTTTGTTATTTATTAAAAATAATTTGAAATCATAGTTTATCATTTATTAAATAATTATTTTATCAAATAAATATTTTAAAATTTTGATACATTCTTACATTAACCTTTTTAATTTTAAAAATAAAAAAGAAAATAACATTAAAAAATACAGTGTAGTAGAAAAAAATACTTTACTAAAATGAAAAAACACAAGAGACATATAGTTGTACACAAATTAGGAAATAAAATAAAAACATTATTTTACTAAAGTTTTGTAAAAAAATAAACGGAAAAAATTCCTTCATCCAGCCCCTGCCGCTCCACCTTCAAAAATAGTTTTAAATTGATGTATCTTTAATGGCAGTTTTTTTTTTTGTTATTACAAAATTTTAATTTGCATGCATTTTTTATATAAAAATATTTGATATTAGAAATTAATTTTATTTGAAATAAAAAAGATAAAATGATAGTTCTATAAATGTACAAAAAAAAAAAGGAAAAAAAAATACTTTATTAAATAAAGTAAAAACATATGAAAACTTTTCTTCAACCTCTATGTTTTATAGGTCTATTTGACTTTAACTTTAACTATAATTTTCTCAAAAATCTATTCAACATATTAAATTTTGCATGCAAAAAAAAAATATTAAATTAATCAATTATACATATTATTCAAAGTTTAGGATTATTATATAAATAAAAATTGATTAAGTTATACATGATAATTATTGGAGAAATTTTTAATTAATATACAAAATCTATCTTTAAAGCAGTAAAAAAATCATTAATAAAAGTAAAAAATTATTTATTTTATAATATAATAAGATTATTTTTTTATAATTTCAATAACTTAGTAATAAAAATTAATATTTTATTTTATACAAAAAATTGAATCTAATTATAGCTTAATTAAAATAAATATTTCAATTAAGTTAAATATTTAGTTTAAAACAGTTCAAATTTTAATTGAATACATAAGTATGAAATAAAAAAATTAAATAGATATGAGTATCATATTGAATATTATAAAATATAAATGAGTAAAAGAATTAGCTATCATTATATCTATTTTAAGGTTATTTATATTTTAAAGCTACAAAGTCAGGAATGCTCCTAGAATTTGAATTATATTCCATATAAATACTACTTGAAAAATGATATTTATTTCATTGTAAATAGATTTCCGCTAATTTAAATTTTGATTATGTTTGTAGTTTATAATCTAATAATTTTGAAAATAAATATTAATATCAATCAACTACAATTTATTTCATAAATCTTATATTACAAATAAATAATGAAACCAAAGGATCCGGGTTTAAACGTTGTAGTAGTACTACTACAAGTCCCTCGTGATTAACATGGGCAATTACTCGCCGTTCCGCCAGGCTAGGATTTGACCGATTGACTCTAGTTTGAGCCGTCAGATCCCATCTTTGAATCAGCGTTAGTACAATGGACTAGGACTGTAAGTTTCATGGTATAGAAATAGTAAACCGCATTGTTAGTGTCTATAAGCACCATAATTTTTACCATATTAAAATTCAGTTTTTGATGGTATTGGTATTAATTTTTATTTTTTAAAAATTATAAACAGTAACTGATAATGTACTGTTTGTTAAAATAATGTGTTTTAAATTGTTAAATTATAATATTTTATTTATTATTTATATTAATTTAAATTTTTTTTATATTAATTTAAAAGATATATTATAATTTTAATATCAATATCAAATATTATTAATATCACATTATATTGATGATATTAATTTTTATATTTTTTATATTTAATAATATTAAAATTGATATTACATATTATTGATATCATGACATGATATTATAAAAAATAACGGTTTTGATAACGGTGGTATACATACCACTGCAATGGACGGAGAAGGGCTATACCCGAGATCAACATGACAACGTCACTTATTTTTACCTCCTAAGAAAACGCCAACTCGCCTAAACCTTTGATTTGTTGCCTTCCATCTTAGACCCATGCCTTCCCGTTTCCAAATTGTTACCTTTTCCAGCTATAAATATAAAAAAAATACAACAACTTATATCAAACCATCTTTTTTTGTTTTTTTTTCCTTCAAAAGGCGGACGCAGAAGGTTTTTTTTTTTTTTTTTATCTGTACTTTTGACATACAAGATCAGAAAGATATGGGTGTTGATCTTGAATCTGTATCCGAGGCAACTTCTGGTGCCATTGGTTCTTTACTCAGCACAACTATTTTATACCCTCTAGATACCTGTAAGACCAGGTACCAGGCTGAAGTTCGTGCCCATGGCCAGCGCAAATACAGGTTCATCCATCTTTTCCTTGATCTGGGTATTCTTTATTATCTTGTTTGATTATGATCCCTTGTTAAAAATATCATTTGGGTTGATTTCAATTCTCTTAATTTTTGTTTAGCTGGATTTTATTTTTATTTTTGTTGTTTTTGAGGTTCTAGATTCTGCTGATATATGGTATGATTCAACATAAGGAGATTTGACTGTTTGCATGCTTGATCAAGATGAAACTGCTTGGTCTTCTTTGCTGGGCTGTTTTGGTCATCTTTGTATTTATTGCAAATGTTTGTGGTCCAAGTCTTATGCTGTAGAGCTTAAATGAAAGCAAATATGAGTCGTAATATGTCACTAGGTTGTTTTTAGTTTAGATTTGTCATTTTTCTTCTCCTGCTCCTTAGGACTGCTTACGAGAATGGATGGCTTGTTGTGATTATATTCAAGAGAAGACTGCTCTCTTAGGAAACATTTTGGATGAATTGATCTCAAGGTGATTTTGCATTAGCAAATCAAGTCTTATTCTATCTCTTTGATGTTGACATTGGAACTTTTCTATCAGTTTTTTTTTTTTTCTGTGGTTGAACTCCCTGTTGTTTTCTTTTCATTATGTTGTTCTGATGAATCATTAATGGAATATGCGTTTGGGATTTTTGATGTCTCTTGTACGACTTTTTACCTTATTGTTGAGGATTATTTATTAGCTTTACAACCTCCTATGTGGTTTTTAACTCTAACTTTAGGCCGAGTTCAATGCTTAAGA
Organism: Omphalea diandra; assembly: GCA_949677035.1. NCBI lineage: Eukaryota > Viridiplantae > Streptophyta > Magnoliopsida > Malpighiales > Euphorbiaceae > Omphalea > Omphalea diandra. The sequence continues at coordinate 7,777 of CATIWR010297754.1, forward strand.
TTACAAGTTAAAGCGTTTTGTTGTAAGACTTCTAGTTTAGCATTTTATTGTTTTGTTTTTGGCTTATGTAGGCACCTTTCTGATGTTTTATGGGAAGCAATATCCAATGGCCAAATTCTTTCGCTATATCAAGGCTTAGGGACAAAAAATCTGCAGTCTTTTATTTCACAATTTGTCTACTTCTACGGTTACAGCTACTTTAAAAGACTACATCTGCAAAAAAGTGGTTCTAAAAAAATTGGAACAAAAGCAAACTTGATTGTTGCTGCTGCTGCTGGCGCTTGCACTGCCATTGTGACTCAGGTGAGTTCGCCACTCTGTAACTTCTCCCCTTAAGGGATGCATTTCAAATGTTACAAATGGTTATTAGAACTACCAATTCTGGATATTCAAGCAAATTTATTTAAGCTTATCATAGAGGATATGCAGATTAATAAGTGAAACCTTTCACAATATGATATCCTTGGCATGTGTAGTTTTGAATGTATAATTGCAATGGCCATGGATTTTATGTCCAAATTTATTGCAAATCACAGTTTTGAAATGTTGTCCATTAAAGAAGCTGCAATGGATCTAAGACCGTGAAATCCTTTACTGCTGGTATGATACTGATTGTTATTGTAGAGTTTCTTATATGTCCATTTTTCTGTTGAATGTGATTTTTGTCCTCCCTCTCTTCCTTATTCTTTTTCTTCAAATTTTTTTCCCGCTTTCCATGAATGCTGAATGTTGAAGTTTAAGATTGGATTGTGTCTATTTACGGTGTAGCCCCTCGATACAGCCTCCTCAAGGATGCAGACAAGTGCCTTTGGCAAATCAAAAGGACTTTGCCAGACATTGTCAGAGGGCACTTGGAAGGACGCATTTGATGGCCTGGGCATATCTCTTTTGCTGACCTCAAATCCTGCAATTCAGGTGCTTTTCTTGGTTTTTTAGTTTTTAAGCCATAATGAAAATTGCTTTGTTGGTATATCCATTTTTTTGGTTAAGAGATGAACAGAGCTGAGGTCAGAATTGTTATTATAATGCAGTATACAGTATTCGATCAGCTCAAACAAAGACTTCTCAAGGGACAACAGAATACACGGGGCAATTCCTCCGTGGAAACCCTTTCTGCCTTCTCAGCTTTTGTTTTGGGTGCAGTTTCAAAGAGCATTGCTACCTTTCTTACATATCCTGCAATCAGGTGGGTGGCTAGCATTTTAATTTTTAAACTGTGCTTTTCCTTTTTCTGTAGAGCTAAATTGAGATGTGCTGCCCATATAGGTGTAAGGTAATGATTCAAGCAGCAGAATCGGACGATGATGATGCTAGTAAGAACAGTCGACCGAAATCCAGCAAAACTGTGCCTGGAGTAATTTCTGCCATCTGGAGAAGAGAAGGACCGTTGGGCTTTTTCAAGGGATTGCAAGCCCAGATCTTGAAGACCGTATTGAGCTCAGCATTGCTTTTGATGATTAAAGAGAAAATTGCCAGGAGTACTTGGGTTCTCATACTTGCAATCAGAAGATATCTACTGCTCACAAGGGGCAGACTAAAAAATGCCTGATGGCAATAAATCATTGATTAATGCTTCAGTTCTCTGTACATACTGTGGCGTTAATAGATATCAAGAAAATAGATGGGATTAATGAAAGGCAGATTCAATTTCTTAAATAGGAAGGTCAAAGGGCAAAGAATAAATACTCGTAAGTTGAAGGGTGACTGTTGTTGAATCAGGTCTACATATTTTATCCTTATGGTTGAGATATAATTTGCAAGAATAATCAAATGCAGGATTCTTACTCTGCCAAGAGACTGATTGATACTTTGTATAACTTGTGACTTCCTATTTTGAATGCAATTTGGTGGAAATTGAATTGAATGGATTTTTATAGATGTTCCTTAGTTTGAAAATGATAGATTTTATCATGGTTGCATCCAAAAAAATTTAGTTTGCAGAAGCAAACAATGGTGCATGAATACTTCTGTGATATTTGGTTAGAAATATTTGCAGATTGCCATTTGGTTTCTGTTGGAAAATGAATGAACTTTGAAATGACAAAGGAATTAAAGAAGTCACAGGATTTTGTGTTGTTTACCATTGGAAAATGGATGAACTGCGAAATGACAAAGGAATTAAAGAAGTCACAGGATTTAATTAATGGATCCATTTAAAATTTTTTTAGAGTAATACTATTTGTCCCATCAAAGTTGTACAACATGTTTCATGAAAGTGCTGTATATATTACGCGTCTAAAATTTTTTATTATAATTTTAATATGAATATGTTTTCAAAATTTTTTCTGTTTTAAAAACTAAATTTCAAATATGGAATTCATATTATATTAAAATTTTATTTTATTTGAATCAATTTTTATTTATATTATATTTTCAAAGATGAAGTAATGATTTAAAAAATTAATAAAATAAATAATTATTTAGTAAATAACATGAAAGCTAATGTTAGTGAAAGTTAATAAGATTTAATAAAAACTAAAATGACAAACTCAATAAAATTAATAAAAAAAAATGTGAACAATTTAGAAGAAAATAGAATAATGCTCTCAATGTATTTGAAAATGTGTAAACCATATAATATGACTTAAGACCTCTTTGGAATAAGTGTTTGATGTAGCTAATTCAATTAATATATATTATTAATTTTAGTATCAGAATCAATTTTAAATAATTATTTGTCATTTATCAAATAATTATTTCTAACATAGTCAAATATCGTTCTTTTATGTTATATAATATAAAACTGTCATATTAAAAAAAATTTAAATTAAAAATTTGAAAATTTTATTGGCATATAAAAAATTGTCTAAATAGAAAATTAAGAAATTTAAATAGTGAAATTTCAAATAAAAAGCTAAAATTATATAAAAAAGAATTAATTTTAAACCATTATTTGTTTTTTGTCACATAACTGTGTATAACATAACATATGTCATTATTTCATATTATACAATAGAAAACTATCATATTAAAAAATTAAAAAAATCTAAACAGTAAAATTCTAAACTAAAAGCAAAGATTATATAAAAAAAATTATGAACAAAATAATTAGAAAATTTAAAAAGTAAAAATTCTAAATAAAAATTTCAACAAGAAATTAAAAAACTTAAAAAATAAAAATTTATTTAAATAGGAAACTAAGATGTAAACTAATTTCATTGATTGTTCAAATTTGTAAGCATTTAAGAATTACTTGCAGCGTAATATATTATTAAAAGTTATTTTCTTTAAATTTAATAAATTTTTTCTTAAAATTATAATACATAAAATTAAAGGTATAAATTAATGTATAATCTTTTATTGTAATTATCTCAATATATATAATTTATAATTATCTATTAGTTTTATTTTTATTATAAAATACTTAATATTATTTATTTAATTGATTATCATAAATGATTTCATTAAATTTAATAATTTTTTTAAATTGTGTCACATAAAATTGAATGTATGAATTCATAAATAATCGTTTGTGACAATTAACTTTGTAAATAATTAAAAATTTTAAATATTTTATTTTATTATTTTTTACTTAACAATAATTTTTTTATAAAAATAATTAATTTTTTAATGAAATTAAGTAATTATTTAAAAAATAAATAATATATTTATTTAAAATTTGTTATTATAATCATATTTGGATTTATGACTAGTTGGTAATTATTGTTAATATTAAGATTTGATAAATCATATTATCGTTGTGCTATGGAAGCCCAAATGAAGCAGTTGGATTGGGGCATAGTATTTCTTTCTTCGTAACAACAAATAGACCATTTCCTTTCCTTCCTTATTACTGCGACGCACAGTTCTCGCTTGGATGTATGTAGGTAACAACACAGGTATATAATTCATAATATTTTTTGTTTAAAAAAAAAAATCAATAAACTCAACGCCCAAGCTTCCCTGCGAGAGGGAGATCTCATCTGCTATAACAGGAACAACAACCGTAGAGAAAGAGAAGAAGATTTTGGAAAGATGATGTCTGGCAATTACACAAGTATTGATAACCAAAAAGTCTCCGGATCCGTACCGGTAACATTTTATTTCTCTAGTCATATATGGAATTCCTATTGTATTGAGATTTAATCGGGCGTCGCTCTACAGGCAGTTCCAGATCCAGGTCACGTCGCCGTCAAATTTACAGGTATTCTCTTTAATTTTGGTGCGAAATTCATTGCTGTTTGGTAGCTCAGAAAATGCTTGAATTTAGTAAATAAATTATAATCATATCTCTAAGTTTGAGGTGAGCTTGTTTTGCACGCCTTTGGAAATCGAACCGACATCAATTATAGGATAGTGTTGGATTTGGATGTGGCTTATGCTAATTAGTTTTATTTTTTGTTTTTTTATTTATTTTTGAGTTTTGTTAATATTGATGTTTGTGATATGAATGATTTGGTTGCAGATTCGAATCTTGAGACATTTCCTCCATCCACTGCACATGGGAAAATCTCCGGTGGATCGCGCCCTCCTCGCGATGCTGATGGTACACTTTTTTTATTTTCATTTAGCTGATCATAGGAACGTGAATGTTATTGCGTCTGTTCTGTTGCATCAAAGCAAACATAAAACTTGGTGTTATCTTGTTTAAATTCAGCTTATTAGTCCCCAAGCTGCCCTGTTTATTGATATTCAATTTTCTAGTTTATAATTATGCCGAGTTGCATCTAGTATAGGTATAGAAAATGGTACAATTCCCACATTTGTCTGTTGTCAGCTCTAAGCTTCATAAGATGGATGAATTTTGGATGAAGGTATTAATGATATTGTATACACTCATGGTAATGAATTTTCCATCAAGTGTAAATTGAGATCAATTTCAATTCTTTTCTCTCTGTTCCTCCTTATTTTGGTAATCTTTAAGAGCACTAAACAACAGGAGAAATGATCTCAAAGGGAATGCATTGGCAGGATGGATCTGTGATATAAATTCTAGATAAACTAAGTGAAGTGAATGCTACAACACTTGTCTTCCTTGTGTTAATTAAAATTGATCTTCAATGTAGCATCTAAGTTTTTTTGTTGGTCTGGTGAAAAATTTGAAAATGTTTTCCTGACAAGGCTTTTAATACAATCTAAAATTTTCATATAATTTTCACTACTTCATAGGAAGCGGTAATCAGTGATTTTTGGTGGTTGATGTTAATGTAATGCAGTAATAGTGTTTAATGGCCATATTTTCATTGGTGCAGATACATTTTCAAAACCTGTTTCTGGTTCTGATGAACCCCAGCAAAGTGGTTGGTTTAGGACGTTCACAATTGCAACGTATAAACCATTTTTTGATGTAGACACAACCGATGTTTTAGACAGAATCAAAGATTCACTTTTCCCTTTCAACGGAACCTTTACAGAGAAAACTGCCAGCAATCCAGATTTGTGAGTTATCTCCGCCTAACTTACTTTCTTTGTTTGATGGATTTTATGGAAGTAAACATTGAATAGAAATCTTGTGTTTTCTTTGTATTGTAACATTGAATTTAAAATTTTGTTAATGCTTGATTAAGATAATAAGGAAAAGTGGTTGACAATCGACAATGTGTATCTTATCTTCCTAGATGACTAGTTGGAAATTTACATGAAGCTGGGGTGTTATGAACTTGAAGATATATTGATATTATCATCTGCAATTCTATGGTGTGATATAATATTGTCAACATATAAAGCAAAAGCCGTGGGCCCCTCCTATAATAATATTATGGTGAAAAGTTGATATGCCAAAAATTACAAGCACTGGTTTGGCATGCCTATGTTTTAGTGTTTATAGAGAAGTGCCTTATCAACCAGGAACTAAAGGGTAGTGCCCAGGAGCTAGTAGAACATAGGTACAATGCTGAATTCCTCGTTGAATTATCCTATGACAGTGTGATTTTATGCTTTTGCTATCAAGTTTATTTCTGAACATGTTGGTTTGGATAATCATAACAGATACTGCTGTAATTTTTTTTGAGATGTTAAAGAGCTCGCACAACTGGAAATGGGATGCTGTTCTAATTATATTGTATAAAGTTCATATCAGATTGATGCAGAACAGGCTCCAGAGTGGGTTATTTAGGTTGAATTTAGGGCTTAATTATAGTAGGTTGGAATTAGGGTGCAACCAGGATTTGAAGGGATTCCAGTTAAAAACTGAATTAATGCAACCATATAAATGTTTGGGACTGTTCATAGGGATAATTAGGCAATGTGAGCTCTACCTGAGAACAGTAAATTAAGTAAAAGAGTTTATTCCGCACACACAGACATTCTTAGGAGTCACACCTACACCAAGGTTTGAATTGCATCACACAACTCGAATAAATGCATAACTGATGGTATTTTTTATTAACTCCAAATCTGAAAACTAAGAATTACAATCATAGGTATTAAAAGACTTTAGAATAATCCTAAACATTTAAGCTAAAGGATTCTAGAACTAGGCCTAATCTACTAGGATTGGACTAAAGAGGAATTAATGCTTTCTTAAACTACAAGGACTCTGATAAGAATTTAGATTAAAATAAGTATTCCTAATGAAATATGGACTGATCTTTCCTGCAAAGCTAGAATCTACAAAATTGCCTCTGAAATATAAAATACTAAACCAGCATCTTATTTATTTAATAGACATATAAATAAGACTTAAAAAGACTTGGAAATATGCTGTAATTTCTTTAATAGACCCTTTTTCAAAGCTGGACATAATTCTGATGTTGACCCTTTGAATTTAACTTTTCTTGCATTACCTGTTGCATCACAAATAAACAATAGAAATAACCTGCTCTTGGGCTTTGGTTCAAGGTGGTAAAGACTAGCCAGGTGTGGGTTGGATCAATGGTAATGGGTCTTAAACCTCAAAAGCAGATGATTTTTAGGTCGTAACATGAGACTTTATGATCATGTTCTTCATGTCACATTTTTTTTGCTGTTTATGGCATCAAATTATGGATCTAGCTATATGCTGATTTAATTGAATATCAAAGAAAAACAATTTGCTTATTGAAGGAGAGAACCCATCAATCTCCCAAGTTATCCACCTTTTCTACCTATTTTGTTGAAAAAGCAAATTTTAAGGACTCATTAGAGAGAACCCAATAATCTCTTAAGAAAACAATTTGAGGGAGAATTTTACTAGATTTCCAATAAGGGCAAAAAATAACTGCAACTTGGTAACTTCCTACCACAAGTAACTATCACAATTAAAACTATCCAAAATTAAATAAACTGAACAATTTACAGCTACTGACAACTAAACATGTAAACATCATAGGCCTGTCATTGAAGCTTAGTTTGCTGTTTTTTTCAAAGATAATCAGTGTTGTTTCATAACATTTACCTGTTAAGACAGGCTGGTCATAATTAGTACTTTTCTTCAGAACAATGAAAGTCCCCTTGGAAGCACAACTGCATGGATGTGAAAAAACCACTAACTTTTTTTTGTTGTAAGAAAAAAATTTGTAGAATGTTGCTACATGGCACTGGAGTTACAAAAGTTGGATGTTTTAGCTAGTTTTATAATGAATGTTTGATGGCAAGCAAATTATTGGTTTTAAAGGTGATAAAGTATTTCTACTTGGAAGAGTAGATTTTTGCCAGACAGATGGTAGGAAAACATGTGCTGGGTTGCGTCTAGGTTATATTAATGTTTCTCTATTTGAGGACCTTCTGAGAACTGTCAATTGTCTAGATATTACTGATTTTTGACTGCTATCATGACAGCTAATTTCAATTCCAGTACTGTCTTCTCCTGTGATTGGTATTATTAATTTGATCTTGTATCCTGATATTGTATTATAATTTGATATTGGACAACGAAATCTTTCCCATGCTTTAAGAACACCAATATAACAATTTATTAACCAGAGCATGCTAAGACACCGATGAGAATTTTATGTTTGTATCAGCTTTTGTGTCACTAATCAAATCATATGTCCATAGAAGCCACTATTAACAGATCTAGCAAGCCATTATATGGAAGGATAAATTGCACTCATTTCCTCTTTTGTTTGCTGCAAGTACTAAATATCTGAGGTTTTAATACCTGCGCAGGTATGGGCCATTCTGGATATGCACTACCCTAATCTTTGTAGCAGCTTCTATGGGCACTTTTGTCACATATATAGCACACAAGCTGAAGAAGAAAGAATGGGATTATGACATTAATCTGGTGACTTGGTCTGCTGGCGTGTTCTATGGCTATGCCACCATTGTTCCTCTTGGATTGTATGTAATTCTCAAGTACTTCTCAGCACCCTCAGGCCTTGTCCAGCTATTTTGTCTCTATGGATACTCCCTTTTTATCTTTATTCCAGCGCTGGTAAGATTTTGGTTTGCTGTGAATTTTTGTCATTTCTTCAGTTTATATTAACTTGACCAAGCAAAAATCGAAACAAAATTTTGGTGTTTTCAAGTAAATAGCTATAAAAAGGTTTAGTGTGACATAAAACAGGTGAAAATTATCCAGAAAATTTCATAAAAACATCTGTCAAAAAACTCATGCATAACATAAACTCTGTGCTTAAATAACATCTGTCAAAAACACTCATGCATAACATAAACTCTGTGCTTAAATCTATGTTATATCTTTTCAATTGCGTAGGTTGAGGAATCCTCAAAACATAGGTCTTATTTTACAGATCCAACGGTGCTTAATGCTTTGTTCTTATTTGACAGATATATTCAGGCAGTAAAACATTTTGGTATTTTATTGATTGTGAATTCAAAAACAAATGTCCTTAAATTTCGGGTGCAAGGAATTGTTGAGAGAAAAATAATTAATCTTACAGCAAGATGGGGTTATTGCAAGTATCCTGGAGCGTTTCTGATATCAAAATGGTTCCTCAGTACAACTTTTTTAAGTTCCAGATGAGTGACTTGTGGGACTTAGGTAATTGGTCATGCTTGTCTAAATATAAGCCGCGTATTTGAAATGATTTGCTGCGAAGCTAAGCTATGAGATTATCCTTTAAGCATTCAACAAATTGAAGATTTCATTAACATTGCAGCAGGTATTGACAGTCTGCTGAAATTTTGTGTATTTGGTTGCAGTGCCTCTCCATTATTCCCTTGGAAATTTTCAGATGGGTGATTGCAGGTGTGGCAGGGTTCATGTCAGCAAGTTTTGTTGCCCTTAATCTCCGAGCCCATATTAAGTCAGCAGGTGAAAGGTGGTTTTTGATTGTAGCTAGCATCTTTCTATTGCAGGTGGCTCTGTCTGTGGTTTTGAAGCTTTATTTGTTCACTGTTACAGTATAAAGACTAAACTATGGTGAATAGTTTGTAGATCACAATTAAAGATTTTTGTTCTTTGGTCGTTTGCCTTGATATTCTTACAGTATTTTGCCGATGTATTATTGAATGATCAGAAAGTTCTGCATTCGTTTTATTTGTGGCGATATAATTCAAATGCCTGTCATCTCTAAAATTGTGGCCTCTATTATTTTCTTTGCTGAGTTTCATTTGAGACTTATAATGTGGTTTACAAATTTTTTTTTTTATAACAACATCAAGAAATATATATTTATCAACGGTCAAATATTTATTTTTATTTTATTCACATTTATTTTAGGTTTATTAGTTCAAAATTTTTAAAAATTAATTAGAAAATAGTTTCCAGAAAAAATATTTATTTTAGATTTATTTTGTGTTTACTTTTAGTTTATGCAACAATCGATAAACAAACGATTAGAATATCTACATCATCTTCAACTTCTAACAAACATGATTTTCTTTCAGTCATTTTCAACTTTTAACAAACATGATTTTCTTTCTCTTCATAACTGATTTTTACCAATTCAAAATTTTCAAAATTAATTACAAAAAATAATTTTTAGGAAAAATATTTATTTTTTATTTATTTTGTATTTACTTTTGGTTTAGGCAACTATCAATAAACAAAAGAAAGAAGACAACAATTAGACCATAGATATTATCTTCAACCTCTAACAAATATGATTTTCTTTCTTTTTATAATTGATTTTTATCTAAAAAATATTTATTTGTTAACTATTTTTCCATCTAAAAAGCATAACAACTCATGATTTTTTTATCATAAATAAAAATAATAACAAAAACAACTATTAAATCTTAGAAAACAAAAATAAAAATAAAAACTTATATATATCTCCATTTTCTTACTATTTTTTTAGAGGAAGAAAAAGAGAGAGTTTTTCTTTATATATGTTGTTGTCTTCCTCTTCTTCTTCATTCTTCCTTTTCTTTTCTTTTTTTTTTTCTTCTGTCTAGTTTGGTATAATTGCAGTACTAATCTAATTTTATTTACGTAGTAGTGGTTAAGAAAAGAAAAATTAAAAATAACATAAAAAAGTAAATAACAATGTATCGTATTGTCTTTTTATAAACATGATATACAAATATCTTTATGAAGTAAAAAAAGATATACCATGCAATTTTTTCTATATTTTATGGAGTGACTATTAAAAACCTATATTTCTTGAGCTTGTTTGGATTCAAAACAAGCTTCAATTTTTAGGTGTGGTTATTAATTATATTGAAATGATTTTATATGGCTGTATTCATTTATCTTTATCTAGCGAAGTATTATGAATTGTTATTGTGATTTTTTAAAAATCTAATGAAAGCGTTAAAGAGATGGATATGATGATTTTGCTCCATAAAAAATGAAAATTAAAATAAAAATTAAGAGTAAAATAAATATTTTATATTAATGTAATAGAAAATTTAGCAAAAATATGTTATAGTTTAATATAATTAGAATTAAATGATGTTGTAGTATAATAGATATTTGTAGGCATGCAAGAAAAGGCACACTGAAGGGCTATTGGGAGCCACTGTTCTCCAAACTTTTTAAAAAATCACTTTTGTCCTTTATTTGTTTAAATTTTTTATATATTTTTATCTGAATCAGAAATATTTTATAACTTAATTTCTTAAAATACTGAAAATTTTTTAATTTATATATTTTATTAATAAAAATTTCTATAGTATACTTCAAAAATTTTCAATTATATATATATATAAAACAAAACATCCTCTCAAATTTAAATATTAGATGAGCCACCTCATACAAGTCAAAAAAATTGGAGTTCGGCGTGTTCCTCTAAATGGGGCCTGAGCTTTCAAATCATCAGCTGTGATGATTAGCATTTTGTGGGAGGTTAGACTTGACATAGTAATGGTGTTAATCTTAATTATTCCATTGTATTAGACTTAATTAAATAATAATAATAATAATAATAATAACAAAATAGAGCAAATAAGAATGTAACTTCCTAGTTGCCACCTGCCTTAGGTACAATGCTCAAGCCTGGTGCTTATTATGCAATCCCTGGAGTGAAGTCAATAATTAACTTGGTATTTTCTTGTGATGAGCTTCCATCGCCAACCATCTGCTTTTTTCTGGATGAGCATAGAATGAAAACAAAATCGAAGCATGAGAGTTTTTTTTTTTTTTTTAAACAGTGGAAAGAAAAGTTGATAAGAATGATGGAAAGATATAAAATGAAATAGAAATAATGGATAATTAGTTTTATTTTATTTGAAAGTTTTTTTTAGAAACTAGGAAGTTGAAGAGTGTAAATTATTTAAAATGTTTAATTTAATTAAAAATTAAAAAAATATATGTATTTGAAGGTCTATTGATGTAATTATTTAACTTTAATTAACTCTTAATTTGCATTACAAAAAATCCAAAAATGAGACTAATTAGTTAATTTTTGTTTATATTTCACTTAGAAGTGGAATCAGAAGATTTTTATTTGAGGGCCGAGTAACTCTAAATATTGAGTTTGAGTTTCAACTATCCATATTCAAACTTGAATTCCAATAAATTTATGAAGTTTGAACAAATGCAATAAATAAGCTCAAAAAATTCTAAAATTTTCTTGAATTCAAAATATATAATTATAATATTTTCATTTTTTAAAAAATAAACATAAATTCTATTACTCTAAAAAATGCACAACATCTTACTATAATATACCATTATTAAATCTTGAAAATAAACTCCTTATATATTAATATTTTTTAAAAAAGTTTGGGAGGATAAAGTGTATTTAGAAAATTTTGAAGGGGCAAGGCAATATATAAAACCTCACATACATTATTTTTTTTAAAAAAAAAAATTTAAGGATGTAAATAATATTTTACAAAATTTTGCTAGAGCCAAGACTCCCCCTTAATTCTTAATTTCACTTATATATATATAATGGAGATAAAGCTGAGAAAATGTGCAATGCAAGACCTTAAATTTGAACCATTCATCAAATTGAATACGAAAAAAATATTTTTAATAATTTTTTTTAAAAAATTGCGTTCTACAATGCAGAAGACAATAGAAAATTATTAGTTACTAACTCACGTGTTATACGAACTATATTATAGAAATAAAATTAATAATTAATAATATATTATATTTAATATATAAAATATTAAATAAATAATTTTTAAAAATTAATCTAATTTAAATTATTTTTAAATTTTTTGTCATTTAATTAGGTTAAATAATCATTTTTAAGTATTTTGCTCTTTTTTGGTATGTATTTTTTATTATTTTATATATTTTCAATTAGTTATTTTATGATTTTTAATTGAGTAGTATAATATTTAATTTCTTTTATGTCAAAATATTAACTTCATAAATATAATATAAGTATATTATTAATCTAAGTAGATTTGAATTTTCTCGTGTTTGGATAATATAATTGATTATTTTTAAATGATTTTGTATCAGTCATTTTTAAATTATATGATGAAGATTTTATTAAAAAATAAGCCTTCAAATTTGAAGAAAATAAGTTTTAATTGTTAATTTTAAATTTAATAATTCAGATCTTATAAATATTATGAGTCATATTTATCTAAATATGAAAAAAAATATCAACCCAATCCCATCAACTATGTGATTTCCAAAATTGAGTTGCCACTAATTTGGATGTTACTCAGAAAGTGCATCAGCAGATCTATGTGGTCACTATATATATCGTGATTTGGACGGCTTCATTTTTATTGGTTTCAACTTGTCCAATAAATAATAGCATTATCTTGTATTTTTTTTTTAAAAGAAAATGATAAGGACAATTGGGTTATGATGGTTTCAAAGATTATTAGAACTTAATTCCAAAATGTGGATATATAATATATCAATGTAATGTAAAACTACTAAATCCTAATATTCACGAGGCCATCATTCGCAATTACCTTTGATCACTTTCATTTTTTTTATTATTATATTTGACCACTGCGTATATATTATATAACATAATATAACTAATAATTATAAAAAATCGCTTGTTGCGGTGACATATTTTAGCAATAACATTTTTTGTGGCCATAATAATAAAATCTAAATTGTTGAAATTTTTGAAATTTATAGACAGATTAATGACATAACATTAGTGATAGATTTTTTTTCGTTATTAAATATAGCCTAGCAACAGTATAACGATGCTTTTTAGCGACAAATCTATTACTAAAATGAAAGAGACAATAAAATTAGCAAAGAAATATTTGGGGGCTTAACGATGACAATGTCCATCACTAGGCTTGATGATAGATATTTTTGTTACTAACCTTTGCCAACAACAGACATTTTCATCAGTAAACTCACAAGTATTCCTTTACTAATTTGGTGCTTGTTTTATGCAATAAGTTACAGTAATGGATATTTCCATCACTGAGCTCCGTCACTAACTTAGGGTGTGAAAAAAAGTGCCAAATACTTGCATCTAATTGTTGATTTGTAATTAAATTTATTTTAATTAAAAGGTCTAAATTTTTTTTTGGCCTAGGGTATCCATACCTATTGTGCCGGCCCTGTTCTCAAGGAGAAGAAGAAGCTCAGCCAAGGCAAGAATAGTCTCAAAGAAAGAAGCTTAGCCATGTTTGTTTCAAAGGGCAAAGTTGTGTGTCTGTTCATTATCATATTGCTGGTCAGTGTATCATCAGCTTTCGTCCTTGTGGAAGCTAGCAGGTCTCTGAAAGAGAAGGTATCTTTAGAATATAAATATAGTAAAGAACAGAAAGCTCATAATCAGCAGGAAACAGCTTCTAATAATCAAGGTAATAATGGCTCTGTTGCAACAGTGAATAGAGAAATACCCTCTGGCCCTGATGGCCCACATAACAAGTAGCTTGCTTGTCTGTGGCTATCTGAATAAATCATCAAAAAAATCTTGGAGCACTGCACCTCTTAAGTCAGTAGACTGTTCACAAGCAAAGATAAAATGATAATGTCTTTATAACAAGAATAAAAAAGTATGTGTAATGGCGTGTACTTGAGTCCTGATTGAATTTGGATTTCTTTCTTTTGATATATGATCTGTAATAGATACTTGCTCATTTCTTCCGATAAATGATATAGTTTAAAATTATATCATCATGTATCATTATATATACCTAGATTTTCAAGAAAATGCATATTGGCTTTGATAATATGAGATTTTTTTTATTTGCTTTCATTTCAGTTTTTACATTTATTAATCTAAGACCTTGCATAGGAGTTTCCAATATGGAAAAAAAGATTTCAGGTAGGTTTCAAGTTTACTCTTAACATTGACATTTCGGATTAGATTAGGTAATTTGTTATTCAGTTTTTAAATGTGCATTTAATTTTTTTTTATCATTTATGCAATATTTTTCTCATAATTTGTTAAGAAAAAATAATTTTGTCTTAAAAATTATTTTTAGTCAAATTTTATATAAAACAAAACTTGATTAAAAAATTTAATTTTATTTAAATGCTTAATAAATTAAATATAATTTATTTTTAAAGCAAATCACTATATATAATGAAACAAACAATTAAATTAAGTCTATATAGAATTATATTTAGGTCATATATCGAAATTTAACCTAATTTACAAACAAATACATAATGTTTAATGATAACAAATCACTTATTACAAAAAATTTTATGTATTGTAATAAAAATTTCTGTGATAAAATTAATTTTATCTTAATATGTGAGTTTATTGCAAAAAAAATTAAATTTATCGCAATTATTATAAAAATAAATAATATGTGATAAATTTCTTTTATGTATTAAATCATTTAAAAATTATGGTAAAAACTTATTTTAACGACCTAAAAAATTCAAACATTTATGTGATTTTCAAATTAAATCAATTACATATTAATTTGATGAATTGATTTTAATTATACTTCAAGTCAACATCAAAATTTAATTAAGTGCATATTTAGACTTAATTGACCTTTATACTTTTTGAATTAGGTCAATCAAATCTAAAATTAAGTTTAGAGTTTAATTAATATGATACCTTTATTTTTATTCAATTAAATTTAATTTTTAATTAATTAAATTTATTATGTACTTTTTTATGATGAATTCTAATTTTATAATTAAATTTAAAAAATTAAAAATTTTAAAATTTAAATTTACAGCTCAAAAAATCCCTCAATCTCTCATTTTTAAGAAAATTTTCTCAATCTTCTTATAAATTTAATTTTTTATTTTAAATAATAACATTTTTAAACTATTTAAAATAAAAATCTTCTAAGAAATATTTGAAAAATCAATTACATTAGATTAGTTAAGATAATACTTTATTTTTATTCAATTTATCTGTTAACTAAATTTATTATATACTTTTATATGATGAATTTTTCTAATTTTAAATTTATATTTAAAAATAAAAATTTTAAAATTTCAATTTATAATTTATAAAATCTCTCAATCTCTCGTTTAAAAAAATTTCTCTCAATCTCTCCTTAAAAAAATATGAACTATTTAAACTATTTAAAATAAAAAATTTAAAAAATGAATTATATGAACTCCATTAAGATGACACTTTTATTTTATATTCAATTTAATCCTTTTTTTGTTTAAATAAATTTATTATATATACTTTACATGAAGAAATTGAATTTTATGTTTAAATCTATAAAATTTTAAAATTTAAATTTATAATTAATAAAATCTCTCAATAGCTCATTTGAAAATTTTTTTCTTTCAATCTCTGCTTAAAATTTTAATTTTTATATTTTAAATAATAAAATATTTAAATTATTTAAAATAAAAAATTTAAGAAAATTTTAAAACTAATTACATAAACTTAATTAAAATAATACTTTTTGTTTTTATTCAATTTTATCCCATTTTTATTTAATCAAATTTATTATATACTTTTATATGATAATTTTGTATTTAAATTAAAAATTTTTAAAAATTTTTGAAATTTAAATTTGTAAATTATAAATCTCTCAATCTCTCATTTAAAAAATTTCTTTCAATCTCTCATCAAAAATTAATTTATATATTTTCAATAATAAATCATTTCAATCATTTAAAATAAAACTTCTAACAAATATTTAAAAAATCAATTACATACGAACCTGAACATTCTAAAAAAATTTATCCTTGAAATAAACTTTAAGGATTTATTAGTTTATTTTTTAAATATATAAAATAAAATTTTATAGTTAAAACTTCAAATTAATGTAAAATTAATTATTTATTAACTAAAATAAAAATAAAAATTTTAATATTTTGTGAAAAATTTAGATTGAGTAAAAATAAAAATATTATTTTAGTATAATTTAAACTAAATTTCGAATATAATTGAACTAACTGAAAAAATATAATAGTAAATTGTATCTAAATTTATGCTTTACTAAATATTGATTTTGACGTGGAGTATAATTAAAAAATAAATTGATCAAATTAAGGTATAATTGACTCAATTAAAAACTTTTAATACAGTTAAAAATTTACAAAAAAATTTGAGCATTTTGAGTCATTGCCCACAAAAATTTTATTGTAACAAATAAATATTCAAGATAAATTATGATATAAACCTTTTTATCATAATATTTTGTCATAATATATCGATGTTAAATTTCTATTGTCTACCAAATTAGATATAATAAGTAATATTATCATAATAATATTTTGTAACTGTGTTAAATAATTTTATAAAAATAATAAAATTATTTTATCATAATAAATAACTTTTATTCTTACTAAATAACTTGTTATTATAAATAAAAAATTATAATTTAGGCACATGAAAAGACAAGGTAAAATTTGTAAATTTATTAAAAATACCAACGCATTTTAAATAAAATGAAATAAAAATTGAATTTTAATTTAATTAAATAATTTAAATATTTTTAAAATAATTTTTTTTATTTTAATTATTCTACTTTATATATATATATATAACAATAAATTTTATTTTTTTCTATTGCTATTTGGTCAAATGAATCGGGTCACGAGTTAACTCTTTTTGGTTAGTTTTTGACCCAACCGGTTGGGTTGTCTCTTATCTGACCTTATCTTAAAATTTTTGGATAATTTCTAATTTGCTCCGAGTTCAGATCATATTTTTTCGGACGAGCTCACATCGAGTTTTCAAGTTAAGTAAAAAACTATTACCTCTATATATTAGTGAAAAGTTATAGTGGGAAAAATTTTATATTTTTTTGTTTTCCAACTATCTTAGTTTTTATTTGATATTTTAAAAAATACATATATATTAAAATAGATATATTTTGTAGATATCTTTTTTGAATTAAACGATTTTCATGTTAGATTTGAACTCAGTGAAAGTGTGCCATATAAATTTTTTTTATGGTGAATTTGTCATCAATTTCTAATTTTTATTTTTTAAAATTAAAACTTATAATTTATGATTTTTAATTTTTAAAATGTTTTTCGATAAATATAAAAAATTTAAATATTTATTTTAAAATTTTAAAAAGAAAATCACAGTATTATGAAACACACTGTAATGTTTAATTTTGCAATAAAATGAGCTTGGGCAACATCTAACCGATTTTGATGAGACGACATGGAGTGGAATGACCAATAGCTAGCATTATTTTGGTTAAACTTAAAAGCATTTTCAATAGATTTTTTATTTAAATAAATTTTTTATTTAAAAATAATTCTTTATTTTAAGGAGTCAATTGAAAAAATGTCTCTAATATACTCTATATTTTTTTTATTTTAAAATAAAGAGTTAATTTGACTATTTAGAGCATTTATAATAGGCTCTTCATTTGAGTAAAATTCTTTATTTTAAAAATTAATCCAAAAAAATAATTTTCAATACACTCTATTTTTTGATTTTAGAGTAGAGTACTGATTTGTCTCTTCACATGTAAAGAAACAAATTTCACTATCTACTCTAATTGTTATTAAAATATTTTAATTTTCTATATACAATATTAATTACTATCTAATCTATTTTTGCTTTATTTATTGAAAAATTTTACTTTTTCATCCCACAAACAGACATTTAATTTTATTAAATATTAATATTTATTGAATAAAGTAAAATGAAGATTAAAAATATTAATGGTCTATTGGAGCTGTACAAATTTATTCACTTTTTATATTTAAAGATTCTTTAGGATACATTTTATTGTGTAAAAAAATACTATTTAAAATAAAGAGCACTATTGGATATGTTCTTATATGTAAAGAGTCAAATTTCACTTTCTACTCTAATTGTCATTAAAATATTTTAATTTTTTATAATTTTATTGAAAAACTTTAAATTTTAATATTTGTCGGATAAAACAAAATGAAGGTTAAAAATATCAAGAGTCTATTGAAGTTATATAAATTTCTTCACTCCTTATATTTAAATATTCTTTTAAATACTTTTTATTATATAAAAGATACTCTTTAAAATAAAAAGTGCACCGTTGAAGATGCTCTAAGTAAAAAACTAGCTAGGATAATTTATATGCGTAATCACTAAATTAAATTTTATTGTGGTTATAAAATTATAATTTTGATAATTAAATTTTTATTTTTATTATAATTAAATATGATTTTTTTTAATTTTTTAGTTCAAAATTGTGATAATAAAATTATCGTTTTAATCATTGCGGTCATTACATTTTTATTTTTATTACAATTAGGTATAATGTTTTTGCTCTAAAAAAAGGGTATGATGTTATTAGTTTAAAGTGTCCAGAATAATGCTATTGGTATATTTTATGCCCTTTTAACTCAACTAAGTATAAATTAATAATAGTAAAAATTTATTTATCACTCTTTTATATTAATGATATAATAACACTTAAAATAAATAATCATTAATAACTATCTAAAAAATTTATTGGTATACTTTTTTTTCTAGTAAAAAACACTCATACCTTCATTTAATACATATGTTTTTTTTTTTATTAGTTGGATATAAACGTCTAATATAAATAAATTTATTTTTATTAATAATATTAAAATGATTTTCAAAAATAGATAGAAATTTATATTGTATAAACATATTTAATCATCTTATTAAAAACTTTGAATAAATAAGTTGTGATATCTGATGATTTAAAGATTGAAAATTTGATAATTAATTATAATAACAATAAAAATAAGAATTGAGTGCCCATTATGATCAAAATTAAAGTTTTGTAATTGTAACTATAATAATCAGCAAAACGTCAGCGTACACAGCAGTCTTTGTCCAATAATGAGCGTCAGCCTTTTCCACGTGTCCTCAGGACGAGGGAAGGTAATAGCAGAAATTCTAAAGTGTAGGGTAGCTCCTCAACGAAATCTCGAGTAGCTTAGCTAGCATCCGAAAGCGAGGAGTGTCTCCCATTGAATCAGAATGTGAGGCATGTTTAATGCATTTGTTTTGTAGGCATGCAAGTCAAAGAATGGAGTTTGCCACCCTCTCCATGGGGCCTTAACTTCCAAATCATTAAATGTGATGATTACCATTTTGTGGGGGGTTATTAGACTTGTGATAATAATGGCGTTGATCTTAATTATTGCCTTGTACTATACTTGATTAAGTAATAATGATAATAACAAAATGAAGCCAATTTAAGAACGTAACTTCCTAGCTCCACACCTGCCTTGGGTACAATGCTTAACCCTAGTCCCTATTATCCAATCCTCTTTTGATAAGCTTCCATTGCCAAGGATTTGCTTGTTTCTGGAGGAACATAGAGAATGAAAAGAAATTACCAGGTGCAAATGGAAGTATTTATAATATGGAATAATTAATCTATAACAATTCATTAACATATGCTATGAGATTATTAAACTATATATTATAAAAGTCAAGATCATACAAGAATTGGTAATCATGTAATGCTATTTTTAGCAATGAATATATATATTTTTTCAAAAAAATATTATACAAGAATTATTAATGTAATTAGATTCCAATTCTCTTATGTTTAGATAATATGACTAATCACGGTTTTTGAGGAAAACATTAGTTCTTCTTGAGAGTTTTCAATTATTTTGATAGAATTTTATAACTGCAACTTGGTAGTAAGCATGCTTCATTTCATGGCATTATCAATTATATATAAATTTTCAAGTCTTTTAAATAAGTCTAATTAAAAGAAAAATAATAACAAATTATCCACCAACCATATCAAAATTTTTAAAAAGGAAGAACCAAAGATATCACAAAGAATCCATCTGCAATTTCATAAAAGAAGAATACTTATGATTAAATTGAGTTGCCAATAATTTTGATGTTATTCATAAGTGCATCAGAAGATATACGTGATCATTATGTTCTGTGATTCGGAAGGCTTCATTGTTATTCATTTCAACTTGTCCAATAAATAGTAGAATTATATATATATTTTTGTTTAAAAGTAAATAATGAGTACTATTAATTTTGGCTCATCATGAGGCCTCCATTTGCAATTATACTTGACCACTTCATTTTTTTTTTATATTATTTTCCTATTCCTTGATCATAAGTTGATTGATTTCATGGGGCCTGCATGTAAATATCATGTACCTAATATAATCAAATATATAGTATAATATAATAACTATGCAATAAGATTTCCATTCTACTGTTAAAATATCTCGAATGTCAAACATGAAGCCCCTTTTATGTTGAAGTAAGTTGCATATGAATTTTATTTTTTAATTTAATAAATAAAATTTATATTTAGAATAGATAAAAAAATAAAGTTGAATTAAAAATTATTACTGCATAAGAAGTAAAAGTGAATCCATGTGAAAAAAAATTGAGTTTCAACTATCACATAGTTTGCAAATATAATCTTAGCTTCTAATTATTTCTATAATCATGTAGTGATTAAGCAATTAACTAAAAAAAAATCTCATCCCATATAATAGAAATAGAAGGGCAAATATGAATAATCACTTCACTGCCCATCAACAACAGTATTAGTTGTAAAATTACAATAACCATTTGTCTAATTCATAACTCATGATTAAACTATGATTTAAATATTAAATAGCTAAGAAACATAAAAAGGAATAACTATAATTACCATTACAATTGTAAAAAAAAAAAAATCAAAGAAAAAGTTACTTGATATGTTACTATAAGTTTTTATATGTTCTTCTTTCTCAGAATTATATTAGAAAAAGAAATATATTTTATAGTTTCTCATTTCAAAATATAAGTTTTTTAGTTAGTTTTTCTTTTTCTATTTTAACAAGAATTCTCCCCTTCAAAAGAAAATTTTTATATATCCTTTCCAGCAAACAAAAGTCATTCTTTGAACATAAATAATTTAGTAATAAATTAATAATTCACCATATAATATTTGAAATTTTATTTTAATATAAAAAATAAAATGATGAGAATTTATTTGTGTAATATCAACTTTTCTTATTGGCCTGCTTAATTATCCAGCAAAGCTATTGTATAAAATATGCGATGTAATTATATAATTGTTGAGATATAAAAATAAATATTATATTAGCACCAAATCTAATAAACGTGCGGTGCTTATATTACAACCAAACTTAATAATCGTGCGGTAAATAATCACTCATTAGTTCTACACTAATTATCATGTAATTAGATAAGCAATTCATAGATTAAAATTCTTCCTTCAAATAATCTTAGTATAAATAAAATAACTTCTTATTATTTAGGTCATTCTTTTATATTAAAACTATACAATTTATATTATTATTATTATTATTATATGCAATACCCAAATTAACTATGAATCAAAGATTTTTTTTTTCCGTCCATTCAAATATTTTCTTTCATTCATATTTATATATAGGGTCTTACATATATTTTTTTATTTTCACACACTGCACTAAATTTATCTCTTTAACATATGTTGATTAAATATATAAATAATCTCAAGATTCAAATCCCCGAGCCCAGGCTTATATATCTATATATATATTGTTGGGAATTTTTAAAGGATTCTTAATTTTGTTTGTATTATTTATTAGCAAATCATATCTTCCACATATATATGGTGATCATAAATTGCAAAAGATATGTATAAAATAACTGCCATAGCATAGTCCAAGAGAAGAAACAGAACTGGTAAAGATATGTCAGTTTTTTAACCTAATATCCCAACATAAACATAAGAGAAGTGAAAGATGCCTTTGAAGTTTTAACAACTTGTGTTGTTTTCCTCAACAAGGAAAACAACCTGAATTTTAAAAAGCACAAACATTATTATATGCAACTTGGTGACCTAGAAAACTGTAGTGAAATTGGACAGTAGCATTACAGGAGGAAAAAATCAAGAAAACAAAAGCAAGCACCCTTAGAGTCAAAGCTAAGATCCTGAAATTGAGGTCCTTTTAGAGACAACATTTGAGAGAGTTGTGTTAGGTTTGCAAATGTTATAGTCACTTAATCTATTAATTGGTTACTTGAGTTTGAGGTTCAAAACCACATTTTGACACTAACACTATTTTTGTAAATTTTTTATAAGTTAGGGTAGACTGTGAATTCAACGCTGAAAAATATGTAACCTTTTTCAAAACCATGTGTAGGCAGTGCCAAACATCCATTCTTGATGGATCAATTTTTTAAATGTAACATGTGGGAAAGCTATATTACCTTTTTTTTTAAAAGAAAAAATTACAGTGGTGGGAGCAACCTAAAAACACACATTTATAACCTTTGCTAAACATATGTTCAAGGGTAAAATGATAAAGGGAATTTTGACAAAAAGAAATAATTAAAGAGTTTTAAGATTGAATTATTAATCTTTTATATTATAAAACAGACACTCTGACCATATATTTATTACATATTAATCAGTGATTTAAGTAAGAGACTTAATCATATATTTTTTTTAGGTTAGAAAAAAGCTTTAATCTTTACACTTACACCACAAAACCCAATTGACTATTCTCTTAATCAGTCCCTATAAATTCCACCCAACGTGCATAACAAGAAGTCCAAGCGCTCTCTCTCTCTCTCTCTCTATCTCTCTATCTCTCTCTCCCTTTCTCTCTCTCTTGCTTGTTTTCAAACCCTTTGAAGCTGTTATCCACTTCTTGTTCCTCAAGAAGAAGAAGAGGAAGGAGAACAAGAAGCTCAGCCAAGGCAAGAATAGTATCTAGGCTAGAAGCTTAGGCGATGTTTATTTCGAAGGGCAGAGTTGGGTGTCTCTTACTGATCATATTGCTGAGTATATCATCAGCTTTTCAGCTTGTGGAAGCTAGCAGGTCCTTGAAAGAGAAGGTATCATTAGAAGATAAAAGTAAAGAACAGAAGGCTCGGAATCAGCAGGAAGAAGGTTCTAATAATGGCTTTGTTGCAACCGTGAATAGAACCGTACCGTCTTGCCCTGACCCCTTACATAACAAGTAGCTTGCTAGTAGGTAGTGGCCATATAACACCTAGGTTTTCAGGAAAATGCATGTACATATACCTATAGAAACTGCGTGAGTTTGATCTTGATATATATATATATATATATATATATATATATAGGTACCTGTTTAGATCGTGAGCTTAATGTAATGAGGTTAGTGATATAAGATTTTGTTTTTGTTTTTTTTTCCCCCCTCTTTTCACTATTTTCCTTTATCTACGAACACAACATGTATACGAGTTAATGGGTGTATTATAGTGAAAAATTATTGCAACAAGTCGTAAACTATATATATATAATAGATTTGGAATATTAGATTTACATTTCGTTTATTTCATAGAAAATAATTTATTTCTAGAAAATATTTTTTGAGCTGGAAAATAACTTATTTTTTGTTATTTTGTTATTATTGAAAAATTATAAGAAAATTATTTTCTAATGTTTGACACATTCTAAAATATATAAATTTCTTTTCTTTAAAAAGACTTAAAATTTTTGAAACTCATTAAAATTTTATATTTTAATTTATAATAAATATAAAAAAAATGATAGTTGAAAAATTTTCTGATTATTGTCGGACGACTAGTGTCTCTTCCTAAGCATCAGTGGTGATTGGAGATTTGCTACAAGTGATTATCGACAGTTGATATAATGGGCATATATTTAGTTAATTTTTACATAAGTTATTTTTATTTTCATAAGTCTATAAAATTTAGAAAATGATTTTTTATTTTCAAAATTATTTTCCTGAAAAAATGATTTTTAATAAAAAAATTTTTTCTATTGATCAATTTTTCTAAATATAATAAATAGATAAAAATATTTTGTGGAATAGATGGAGCTTAAACTCAAAAACTCTGTTATATAAAACGAGTAAAAAAAAAATTTTAGTATTTAACATTTGCAAACTGAATAGAATAGATTTTGGGGTTTGAGAATTGTCAAAGAAAGCTCTCATTTTGTTATTATTTGATACTCAAAAGCCAAAAGATATAAGAATAAGATTGCAATCACATACATAAAAAATTATGACATGACGCAAAATCCTGTTATAATTCAATCAGCAATGTTGTTCAATAAATTGACTTGCCAAGAACTTTTGAGTAAAACAAATTCTCCAAAATCAAATGTCTTTTTCTTTGCTTTTAATTTTTTTTTGACTTTCCGAACACAATAATTCCAGAGACAAATCTGTAATCCATGGGCCAATTGCAATGTCAATCTTGCCGACGTACTTCCAAAAGGCTAGCATTGGATGCCATAGACGCCCAACCCTTACAGGTTTGGTCCCTCATCATCATGTTTTAGCATCGAACTTCATTGTAACCATTTAGTTTATGTAAATATTTGAATCTTTCACATCATCACATATAGGAATATATTGTTGATATACAATTAATTCTCTTTGATCATTGCGAACAATAATGCATTTTATGTACAATAAAATTGACACAAAAAAAAAAAAAACAATGGGTTTTTTTTACTATAAATAATAGCAGAACATAAAATCGGACAAAGAGAACTTTCTCGTAGTTCCTTACAACTTGACTTGCAATGCAACATAAATAAGAATGATGGAGGGTGGATGGACAAGAGAAAAGCAATCTTATGCATGTGAATCTCCTATTTCTAGGTATATGGAGGGTGCATTATTTGACTCACCCATTTCACAACACCACAACTCTACATCCAATTGCTACGCCAACAGCTTTCATGTAATCAATGGCAACCGATAAATTTACAAAAAATGTTGACCTGATCTTTCTCTGCCTCGTCAACCCAAGCTCCAATGCAGCCACTCAGATCTTCATTTCCGAATTGTGAAGTTAGCTTCCTCAAGCGCTATCCTTGTGGGGGTAACACTTTGTGGTTTATGTTCAGAAGCCTCATCACAGATGAACTTTGGCGCAAAAGGCTTGTCACAGATCATTTAATCTGACAAGTAGCTGCTAAAAAGATATCCAAAACTGATTCTGAAATTCTCATCAGCCATCGTGTACGCATGGCAAATTTGGAGGGTCACTGCTAACTAATTTTGCCAATAAATTAGCAAGTGAGGAAGCAAATCTTCCCATTCCAGACTATTGCTTTCGTCCCTGTTCCAAGATTCATTCAAATAAGATAATAAACTATATGCACGCATGTCAACATGAGTATGCAAAAAGGTCCAAATAGGTCAACAAGCATCAAGTACTATGAGTTGCCACAAAATTACTAGATGTATATATCATGGTTCATTAAGATTGTGAGTAGCAATTTGACCACATAATTCACAACCAATTCGGAGGAAAGGTCTTCTTTCCATGTCCTAGCCTAAACTTATGCATAAAGAATGAATATTTCTGGGTACCTGGGACTGTTCCAACAGTTAAAGCTGACAGTTGACAGGTTCAGCCTTGTCCAGTGAAAACATTATTATAAAGTGTGTGCACAGCAAGAAAACGAATATATTGAATAGATTCTAGTAATGCATTGAAACTTCCATCATGTTCACTATCAGCTGAACTCAAAATGCTTTGCAAAGCTTCTTCAAATCCTGAACTTGACCAAAGGGAAGAACACTCGCTTAGATAAGTAAATATGCAAACTGGATCTGTTGAACTTGCTAATATCCATGGCTTATAAAGTTTGGCAGATGATCCAAGAACTTCAACAACTCTCTAAATTTCACCAAGGGCAAGGACATACTTCTGCCTGCGCTTGCCTGAAACATCAAAAAGTTAAGATACCAAAAAGACACAGCCACCATCATCAAATTAACTGGATATGCATAATGCTACTGGGTACCTTGAGATTTAGATATTATTTGGCCTTGGACATTCTCTTGCAATGCCTGTTTCCAGATCAGGGGCACCATGCCACGGCTCTTGAGCACACACACAGCATTTTAGACCACACAGAAACATAATTAGATTGGTCCTCCATCAATACAGTTGTTAAAACCTTGTGTGTCAAGCCTGGCTATAACCGGTATACTGCGAATACCGATACCGCCATTTTTCATAATACCGCCCAATACCGACACCGTAAAATTATAAAACCAATACCTATATCATTAACGATGAAAACCGCAAAAACCGATACCATTAAAATTATGTGGTATTGGCGTTATTACCAATACCGATATTGATACCGAAAAAATGTGTAACCATGGATGAAGCCGAGTTAACTTATTTATTAACCATGGATGAATGATTCAATTGAAACCGATACCGATACCTGTAAACCTTTCCAATCTATAAAATATTCATACAAAAAATTTCATTATTG
Source organism: Omphalea diandra (assembly GCA_949677035.1). Classification (NCBI taxonomy): domain Eukaryota; kingdom Viridiplantae; phylum Streptophyta; class Magnoliopsida; order Malpighiales; family Euphorbiaceae; genus Omphalea; species Omphalea diandra. The sequence goes on from CATIWR010297754.1 coordinate 34,576, forward strand.
GTATACCGTTAAAACTTTTCCAATAACCAAAACCAAAACTGAAACCGAAAAATCTTAAATCTTAATACCGAAAATTTTTGGTAACTCATGATTTCAATTTCGGTTTGGTTTGGTGGTTCGGTTTTGGCGGTATACTATTCAAAAACCGTGAAACTTACACCCCTAGTGTCAAGGCCGCATATATGAGGAGTTCTACTGCTGATCTCCAATCCCTCTCTACCTATTAATATATAAATGTCAAAATTCTGAGTAGAATAAAATCAAACCACTGAACAAGCAAACTAGTTGTCCAAACGATCCAAAACAGAACAATAAATATGAATTTCTTCCTATATTCATTTTCTGGAGCTCTAACAGATGCTCGATTTCCAGCATCAGAAAAGTTTAATGGCATGAAAAAGCATACATGACACAGTTCCATAGATCACTGCTCATAGCCATCTCTACCAACATATTTTGTTTTCAATGATCAGCCACCTCCTACACTTTTTCTGGAACCTAGATGAGCCCTAGGCAAATGAATGTGCCATGTGCAGGATATGTTTTCAATTGAAGCAGATCTTTTAAGAAATATACAGCAGCTCAACATGCTTCAAGAGTTCACATCATGTGAAATACAGGTGCCGTGACATTGTTTTAGACAGGTAAAAAAAGCTGCATGCTACAATAATAGAAATATAATGTTTTAAACAGTATAAATACATAAACACAACTAATCATACATTATAATAATTTTCAAATTTGAACACAAATTAAGCACTAGTAAACTTATTGCAGTCCTCATGGAAGAAAAATGATGACTCAAATTAATAAATCTAACAATAAATGTTTCTTTCAAAATAAATTTGCACAAGATACGTACTAGTGATATTCTTTGTTAACCCAACTTCTGACTCAAAAACTTCGTACTTTGGCTCCTTCAAAACTTCAACAAATAAATTGAGGCATATATTTCCCGAAGAGCAATTCTCTGAATGGATTTCTCCAGGGATGATACTATATTGGTGCAGTTCATTATTAAGACCCTACAACAGAAGACAAAACCAGGAAGTTGTGAGCCCAAATATTTTTCTCAATCACTATAACAACAAAATATTTTTCTCAATCAATATAACAACATGAAAAATCACTAGATTTCTAAGGGACAGAATGACAAAAGGCATCAGAGGATTGAATTCAGATAGAACAGGAAATGAAATTCATTGTTATTCAGCAATACCAAAACATATTTACACAGGTCAAGACTGTAGCAGATTTGAAGTGAGAGAGAATTGGAATATGAAAGAGGAACGATCTGGAAAAGATGAGAAAATTTATCACCAGTTGTCATCCAAGTATTTTCTCAAGAAAACGAGCAATCAGATTATAATGCCTTCCCAGTGATTGATTCTTTCACTTTTTTTTGTTTTAGTTCGCATGCCTAAAGATATAGAACATGAACAACAGACCTTGAATACAAAAATTAGTATAGAAAAATGGACAGACCAAATGCAGGACAAACCTGCATTTCTTTATCAAGAGCCTGGACTTTTGCATCTTCACCAATACGAGAAGCAGCACTCTGAGCTTTCTGTCAAAAAGCATATTTCAAAGATTAATTTTATTAATGACTCAACCATCAAATGGGAGCCAGGGAGGAAAGAATTTGGAGAATATCGAATGGTCTACTGACCTTTAGATTTTCCAGATGGCATAGTACAACGAAGGCAATTCTTCCTCAAGTTTGGAAAAGAATTCAACATAACCATTTAGCACTGGGTTGTTGGAGTATTTTGCATAAGACTCTCCAAGACCAAGAACAGAGACTTGATCTTCTGCTCTGTCTCCTGAAGAGGTATCTTGAAATTCCCAGGAATTATCATCAAAATCAGGATTAGCATTCGCAAATTTAGAACCCATCATATCTTTGGTGGAATGCAATCCATTTTCACTCAGATTTTGCTTATGATTAACAGAAGAGTTCTGCTCAGTTTGACTGTATAAACATGATATTAGATCTGGGTTGGTAGAATAATCAGTATGAGACTCTCCTAGACCAAGAGATCTGATCTTCAGATTGCGCTCCCGAAGAGGCATCTTGAAATTCCCACGAACCATCATCAAAATTAGGATTAGCATTTGCCAAATCAGAACCCATCACAGTTTTGATGGAATCCAATGCATTTTCACTCAGATTTTGTTCATGATTAACTGAAGTACTCACTTCAGGTGGACTGTACAAACTCGATATCAAATTATTGATAGAATTATTTAAATGGAGACCTTTAGTGCCATCTTTTTTTTTTATCAGTGGTGGACATCTGAGTTGAAATGTCCTGATAAATCACAGGATCATCTGCTTCCTTTCCTTCATCACCAAAAATGGACAAAGGCAGGGCTAATTTGTGGTTGTCCACCCTGACCCTGTTCCCCTAAGCATAACAAAGGAAAAGAGGTTACATGAATTTTGCATGCAGGCATGTTCCGCCAACAGACTTCACTTTGTCAGTGTCATGCATCAGCCAAACATCATTCGTTGGCAAAGAAGACCACATTTTGGCAAATTAATGAAATAATAAATACCAGGCAATCATAAGGAAAAAACAGACCTGCTAAGTTCAGTGAATAACAAAAACAATGTACAAAAATACTCAGCAACTTTCCGTGTTTTAGATGTGTAATCTGCATGGATATTCTCTAAGATGCAAAGGAAAAATGTTGCATTGCATGATATAGAACTTTATCAAAATACTAAGCATATGAAATGACTAACCTGCACTTTATCATTAAATACTGATGCTTCCACTGCAAGAGACACTTCAGCAACCTTGGAATCCTCATGCAAGTTAAAGAAAAAGGTTGAATAAGCTCTTCGTTGAAAATCCAAAACAAAGTTAATGATGAGAATGAAAAGAAGTTATACAGACTCCTCACCTTATCCATTGATTCAGCTTCTACAAATGGATCCTTAAAAGCCCATGAGTTTTCATCAGAACCAGCTTTCCCTGAAACTGAGGAATAACCTGTCATGTTTTCAATCTCTTTCTGCTTGCTTTTATAGCCTGTGCTACAATCAAATCCAAAGTTTGATTCACCATGTACACCATTGCCAAAACCAAAGCTGCTCAGGTCTCCCTTGAAATTTTCTGCCATTCTTCCATCAAAAATATCAGAATTGATAGACCAAATTAAGATCTCCAACAAGTCCATTTCTAAATGGTCCTCATCCACCAATTGAATACTTAACACAAGTAGGAAAATAACTGTCTGAAAGGGCATGTGATCACATTCAGAGTGACTAAGAGAGGAAAACATTTAAACACAAAATGGTGCACAGATTGATAATTACAATCAAGTTATAAGTCTTATAGTTTATTTTACAAAGTAGACCAAATTTAAGTATGTGTATATACACACATAGACACACATAAATTTCATTACACTCAAAAAACAAAATATTTGACCTGAAGTCCTTGTCCATCACCATTTTTCAACTCAAAATCTTAATGTGTATAAAAGCTCTAGCTCCTTTATAAATTGTAAAACACTGAAAGAGTGAAACCAATTCATATTGTATTTGGCTCATAAAATGGAAAAATCATATTTCCAAATTAGCAATCTTACATCTTCATTGTTAATTACAACTCAGAAAAACTGAATTAAACAACAATATTGGAATAAGCAGAAATTTTCCTAAAATACTGTACAACGTAAAAATTGATTTACAATCTTAGTTGGACATTTTGGGGAAACCAAACAGAAAGAAAGCTTTGCAATTCTAGCAAAATCTAAGATTTGTCCATTGCACCTTAGTGATCCCATCTCTAGGCCTGGGTGCTGATTCTGAAGTCTTGAACTCCCAGCCATCATTTCCCCCAAGTTCATCACTTTTATTAAAAAAATACAAATTCGCTTTCTTACTGTCCAAATTCACCCCATTTAAATGCGCATTTGCACTTCTATCCAAACTCAATGTGATCCAGCTAGAATTGGTGCCATTAGAATACAATGTCTGTCCATTTTTAGCATCGATTTGAATGTAAAAAAAAAAAAAAAAAAGGAAATTGTATTGTTATAATGAGAATGAACTGCAATTAAGGATATATCTTGCTGCACTGAACTTTTCAGGTTGTTTACATAGTTACAAATTACATAAGAAACAGGAATGGAAAACAGAAGCTAAATAAAATTTCTGAATTTTATGCACATATATATCAGCAACCAAACAAAAGGTTCAAACAAGAAACTCAAAGGTCAACCAAACCGTAAGAATTATATATTACCTACCTGCAATTCCGGCTCTGCAGCCTTGAAGGCCCATCCATCAGGATCATCAGAATCTTTCATTTCATCAATTATGCTTGAACCAAACTGTTTCTCAATTGATTTCACATTACTTGGATTTAGCCCATTGGAATCTGAATAAAACATATCCCAGCTTGAACCAGTCCCTCTAAAATTTGAGATTGGAACTAGTTCATTATTGATCTGCCCCAGCTGAAATTTCCAATGATGACATCAAATCAACACCCAAAACTAAGAAGCTCAAGAATACTAATGCTTCATTTGCTTGCAGAGCTAGAAAGATAAGTAAGAGTGAGGAAATTTATAATCCTAATTTGCTTATCCTTACTAACAAAGAATACAAGGTTTTCTGATTTAAGCATCAATTAAACAAGTTTACTTTTTTACCTTGTCATCTCCAACCTAGGGTTTGGGATTCGCAACCTTGAATTCCCACCCATCATCATCATCATCATCAACAATAACTTCTCTATTTTCATCAACCAGATTCAAATTCAATGAATTTGTTTCTGAATTTCGAGCTCCACCCATTAAAGTCCAAGCTCAATACATCCTAGATTGAATTGAATCCATTAAGATTAGGTACTGTCCCATTCTCATTCTTGTTCTGGTTCGTCCGACTCCAAAAAAGATGCAAACAAAGGAATCATTAAACCACTATCCAAATTCAAATTCCCATTAAAATGCTTGAGAGAAAGGCATAAGCATAAATAATTCGTGAATTCTGAAAATTTTTCACAAACAGAGACCATATTCAACATAAATTCATCACTGCCTTACTAATCTTAATGACAAAGGAAACAGTTTAAATTTTCTTCATATCAACAATCCAGAGTGTAAGTAATAATACACTGAAATAAAAAAAACCCATGAAACATTTTTTTTTTTTTACTTCAGATATCTCATCAACCATCTGGGTTCGGGGCTGTGCGCCATCAACCAAACGCGAATCAGCTCTGTTTTCGATTGATTTTTCCTCTTTCATAACCGAGTTCGTCCCATCTTTGTTTGAATTCAATGCATTAGGGTTCAACTTCAATGGATCCCAATCCAAATTCAACCCCTGCGAATTCAATTTCACCTCATTTTCATTGTTCCCGTTTAAACCAATCGTGCTCGCAGACATCCATTTCCAACCCGAACTCGTAATGTCTGAATTTTTCTCATTATTAATGAATTTCTCTACAGAATCCAACCCGTTTCTAGGATCGTTCTGTTTGTAAAAGTTAGCAATCAAATCATTAACATATAAACCAGATCTCTTCTTAGCCGAATCATCATTTTTACTAGAGAATAAGCTTGCGCCTCCATCGCCAAATGACGGATCAGCACCTGAATTTTCTTCTACATGGTCCTGATCATCTAGGTCCCCGAAAATCGAGAGGCAAAGCGCCTTTTCGGCTTCTCCCGCTGAGTCACGCCCTAATTGACCCCACTCGGCGCCGAGCCAGGCTGATCTGAAGGGAACGGTTTGGAATTCGAGGTTTTAGGGAGGGATAGGGCGTGGGGGAGTCCACCGGTGTTGATGAAGTCTCCTGAGTCATCTTCATCGTCATCGTCGTTGGATGAATCTCGGCCGTTGATGGAATGGACGGTCGGATTAGATGCCGCGAACGTGAAGTCGCCGAAGCGGTCATCATCGTCCTCCGCCATATTTGACAGATGGAGAAACGCGCTCTCTTTGGTTTTTGGTTTTCAGGTGCGAGAATGAGCACGTTAAGCGCGTGTACATATGGGTTTAGACGTAGACGCTGTCCGCAAGGCATCTTCCATCTTTCTTATTATTATTATGAAAGTTGATGGGGGAATCCAGATATACAAAACAAGCCTATCATTCTTGTAGTTCTGTAATTGAACTGAGGCAGCACTTGAACATGGTTTGTCCTCTAGTATGTCTGCAACTTCGTCGGCGAGGCATCCCGCCTTATCATTCTTGTCGAGGGTCGGAAGACGCAAGGATGTCCCGTAACTGTTTATGCTTTCAAGAGAGAGTTGTTCATATTTTGAGCGGGTTCAGATCACCTGTGGAAGTCAAATTAAGTTTGAATTTATTCTTAAAATTTATATTTATATTATTTGTTATTCAATTTTAAAATATATATTTTGATTTTTATTATTTATTTAATATTATTTTTATAATTTATTAAAAAATTAGTTTTAGTAACGAAACTTGATCAAAAGTGTTTATTTTATTTTTAGCTCAACAAATTAAATATAATTTATTTTTTAAATCAAATTACTATATATAATGAAAATAGTTAATTTAAGTCTATATAAGATTATATTTAAGTCATATATCATAATTTGATTTAATTTACAAATAAATATATAATACTCAATGACAAAAAATCACTTATTATAAAAAATTTTGTGTATTATGATAAAAATTTGTATGATAAAATTAGATTTGTCTTAATATGTAATTTTATCGTGATAAAAATCAAATTTATTACAATTACTATAAAAAAAATAAGTAAATTTGTTATAAATTTCTTATACGGATTAAAAAAAGTATGGTAAAAATTTAGTTTAATTACTCAAAGTTCAAAATTTTATGTGATATTAAACTGTATCTGAAATTTTTAATTGAGTTAATGACACTATAATTTGGTGAAATTGATTTTAATTATACTTTAAGTAAAATACAAGATTTAATAAATTGCATTTAGATTTTTATACTTTTTCAATTAATTTAATTAAACCTAAAATTAAGTTTACAACTTAATTAATATACTGCTTATATTTTTATTCAATTTTAATATAATTTTTACTTAATTAAATTTATTATATATTTTTATATGATGAATTTTTATTTTATATTTAAATTTGAAATTAAATTTTTAAAATTAAAATTTATAATTTATAAAATCTCTCATTCTTTTTTTTTTAAAAAAAAATTCTCTCAATCTACTTAAAAAATTAATCTATATTTTAAATAATAAAATTTTAAACTATTTAAATAAAAACTTCTAAAAAATATTTAAAAAATCAACCACATGAGTTTAATTAAGATGCTATTTTTATTTTTTATTCAATTTAATCTCATTTTCACTTAATTAATTTATTTTTTATTTTTAGATGATGAATTTTGATTTTATATTTAATTTTAAAATAACAATTTTAAATTTTAAGTTTATAGTTCATAAAATCTCTCCTTAAAAATTAATTATTATATTTTTAAATAATAATTATTTAAACTATTTTGATAAAGTTTTTTAAAAAAGATTTTAAAATTATTTACATGAAATTATATAAAATAATACTTCTATTTTATATTCAATTTAATCCCTTTTCTGCTTAAATCAATTTATTACATAATTTTATTTGAAAATTTTTAATTATATTTAAATCTATAAAATTTTAAATTTTAAATTTATAATTCATAAAATCTCTTAATATCTCGTTTAAATTTTTTTTTTCTCTCAATCTCTTCCTAAAAATTTAATTTTATATTTTAAATAATAAATTGTTTAAATAATTTAAAAAAAAATTTAAAAAATCACTTACATGAGTTTAATTAAGATGATATTTTTATTTTTATTCAATTTAATCTATTTTTTAATCAATTAAATTTATTATATATTTTATTTAATAATTTTAAATTTTAAATTATAATTTATAAATCTCTCAATCTCTCA